>OY735224.1:30262550-30355050 GCA_963457665.1 Thysanoteuthis rhombus
TTCAACAACACCTGTTTTGATTAGTTAATTTTTCCTGAAGTCTTTTGGTTTCCAAAGACTCCAATTAGTTCACCCCGTGACTAAAGATGGAATCGTTGTTGCATGATATGACATCGTATAAGTTTTGTTTGAATAGGAAATGACAGAGAGACCCAAGCGGCCCAATGGGACCTCTGTAACTGATGGTGGAAGGCGTAATCTAAAGATGAGTAATATTCAAAGAATTTTAATTCTCTGAGGTTCATCAAAGCCAAAGGACCAAACATACTTGTAGCAACATAAACAAAAGTCGAGCCAAGTTCAATTCTTTCACAATTGGATATTGATCCTCCCTACAACTGTATTTTTTTCACGTCGTCACAAATTTAGAACGAAATAAATATATCTGTCCGTTTGTCCATCTCTCTGTTTGTTCACACAATATCTGCGAAGGTTCTCTATTAATTTCGATGACATTTTACTGAAAGATTGGCAATAGGTTATAGTAGATTTAGAGGCGGATCCAGGAATGTTTCTCTTCTACTTTTTAACAGCTACCTTTGTGCTTATGATATCTCTAATATTTCCCAATGATATTTTTTGGATGGGTGAACAATGATCTCCGGTAGAAATGATCAAATTTAGAGGCAATTCCAGGAAATTTGGCAGTCATATCCTTGGCATTGTGACCGTTCGGTAACTGAATTTTTTTTGGCAGATGTAAACACACTCCGGCTGCTTTTTGTAACTTAAAACCAAATGTTGAAATGTAGCAATAGAATTGAAATCTGCAGAAATAAAATTTATGAATAAAGCAACAAAATTAGAATTAAAAACGCTAAACAAATAAAACATTTCGTCAATCAAATAAAAAACAAACAAACATGAAAAAATACCCTGCTAATAAAATAGAAAATAAAGCAACAATATTTTTTTTGATTTTGTGAATTGAATTTTTATGTGGATTTCTTAATTTGTTGAGTTGTGTAAAGTTGGTAAATTTGATTGCCGTATTTCTTATTTGTTCAGCATTTTCATAAATTTGGTCACCGTACGTACAATTTGCTGTTGCTGTATTGTTCAAATTACTCAAGAAAAAGTAAAGTTTATTTGCTTTTTTTTCAATATTTTTACCAAACTGATCTATTTATTCTGATATAAAAATATTTTACCAATTGGAGACGTTATGTTTTCATTTTGATTAACTTGTCCATGGTGTCATAATAATGCTCTTCATCTACAAAGAAAAATATGTATTTATGTTACTTTCTTGAGCGATTGTTTGAAAAAGTTCTTATGACTAGTATCTTTCGAGAATCAACAATCTTTGGTCCTTTTCGACTGGAAAAAATGCAATTTAATCTTCTTGTTGGAAGGGGTTTTTTTCTTTGAACTTATTGACGTTAGATTTTGATGGTGGCTCGTGAAGAAAACCTTTTTTTAAGAGTATAGTGTTCGAACACTAGAATCTGCTTTGTTGATAAACAAGGTTTACATTCTGGATTGTTTTAAAACTATGTTGAACATTCTCGGTAAAAACTTGTTGCATATAAATAACCCCAGATTCTCTGCTGGCTCATTGAAGATCGAATTTACTGATCGGTGCTGTGATCGAACTTATTTAGTTAATTTGTTTAAATATACATGTGTTCTCTATTATAATGCTGGATCAGAAAAGACAATTGTTTTTTAAATGTCGGAGTCGATTTAGCTATTTTGGAGCTAGATTTAGCTATCTACAAGTTGGATTGATTTTCTTGGGTTGGATATCAATATGTATCACGCAATGAACGGCTCTACAAAAAACTACTTTATAGCAGAGGAGGCCAGTAATAAGTTTATTTTCTACACAACTACTCCTACATGAATGAAAATATGCGTGTTAGGGCACTGTGAAAGAATCCTCTTACGCAATATAATGATTTTTTTATAGTCGGGGAACTCCGGTTATTGAAGACTTCTTCCTTGACTGACAGATATTAGTTTGGAAGTAGATATTCCCTAACTATGAGGACGAAATCTATTTCTTCCAAAAAAGACCCAAACTTACACACGTCAATTCACAGGTGAACATGAAATATAAAACAGAAATAAGCGCATACAAGTTCATGGAAAGATATTTGTACGAAAAAACGTAATCACTCACAACACACAGTCATATAAATTAGTAAAGACACAGACACAAACACACACACGCACACACACGCACACACACACATACACACACACACACACACACATATATATATATATATATATGTATATCAATTTGGAGATATCAGTGTGAATGACAAAATTTTCCAAAGATTTCGGATTTGATTGTCATTTTCAGCATTCAGCTATCTAGATATATTCTGTTAATTCAATCTCAAGTCATTCTACTGTACAGATATTGAAATATTAAGTTGTTCGAAAGGAAATGATAAATCTCGTTCCAAATTTAACCATTTTACCGGGTTTTTTTAATCAATGAAATTTCTTTAATTTTTTTCCTCTATTTGAAATGTCACCCAATTCCATTTCTACACTTGATAGAATTTTCTCCTCAAATCTACACAAACATTTCTCGTTCATAAATTGTTTTATTTTCATTTTTTGATGAATTGGGAGTTAAGCAATAATAGAAAGCGAATATAAACTTTGTATTTAGAGACGATGATATTAAGAAACGACAAGGAAGATTTTCGCTTCAAATATTTTAATTGTTCAATCTAGAACTACTTAGGGAAATTCAACCAAAATCAGTAATTATGAAAATTTGAAAGAAAAAAAAAACTTTTAAAAAGCTCTGATACAATTGAACAGCAAAAATATTTGATATGTTGATTGGCATTAATCATATTCAAGGACACAGAATAAATCATTTGTTTATAAAACTGCATTACGTATAATAACAGAAAAAAACGTGTGTCCAATGGGTGCATCCAGACATGTGTTATAATTCTTGGGAGGTTATGTTTGGAATTTGAATCTGATAGTACGTCTATCCCATTTCTGAATTGTTGGAGACGGTTCATGTAGAATAGTATATATGTATGTGTGTGTGTGTGTGTGTGTGTGTGTGTGTGTGTGCATGAGTGTGTGTCAGTAGCGTTATACAGATGACTGTATTATTTAAATTAGCTTAATATTTGAGATAGCAATACTAGATATCACTATTCAACACTAAGTAAAAGCTAAAACCGTGACTGCACCCTACCTCGACTTTGGAAGATTGGTATAATAAAACCCTTTCTAGGCCAATGTCCTCCATATTTGCCCTCTATTGCACAACGCCTAACAAACTCAGTAGCGTTTGCCCCTAAATATCTTGTCTTCACAAAGTCATACTTTTTTTACAGAAAATGACCGCCTTTAATAAGTTGATGGTGATCACGTAAATTGGACTTTGGACCGTGAAAAGGTAATAAGAATTACATTTGTTTGTATGAGTTATTTTTTTTTCATTTTCTTCCAATTTATTCTATAGTCAATTGAGATCTCTTTTATTTTTGCATCACCTCAGAGCAATTACGTCGAGTGCCTACGTGTCATAATGGTACCCTGGTATGACTTGTATTTCAAATAACTGGCTTTTATTTAGTTTTGCTTGTTATAAAATGAAATTAGTGATAAACAACAAAACTGACAAAGACGCCAATTGAATGAGTGTTATTGATAAGATTCCTTTTATCCTCGAGCTTCTGATATTGCAAGTAGAACAAGAAGTCCCCAAGCAAACATTTCTTTCGTTTCGTTTATTTTTTACAAAGACGAAATCAATCGAAAACCAAAAAGAACCATTGCACATAAGATATTTACTAAGCTTATCTAAAATAATGAAATGTAGCGATGGATGACTAACTTGTTAGGTAGTAAGACAAAGGAGGGAAGAAAGATCCCAGGAAATCCAACATGATGGACAGAATTTCCACATAGATGAAGCATTTAGTCACTAAATAGAAAAATCACGTAATCAAAGTCTTTTGGCACTATCGCGTGTTGAAAGTGATTGACTAAAAATGTAAAAAGGGGTAATCAATGAATTCGTTACTTTGAAACGTTTCTACATCGTGAATAACCGGACCTGTTTGCGAGACTGGTTGAATTTCGAAGAATTTTAAGAGAAAACCTAAAATATCTAGAAAACCGTCCCTCGGAATATTCACAGCAGGAACATGAAATGTCTATTTGTCACATTCACAACCGATTCTCACTGTCTATGGGAAAACAATCAATATCTAATTTATAGGAAAGATAAAATTCCTATATTAAATGATTCCCAGCACCAAGTCGACAAGAAAAGAATTAATAACACTCTGTCTAGACGGGTTTCAATAAATTCCCCCTTTATTGCTGATTCATTGTTAATATATCATCCATAAGGATTCGACTTATAGAAAACGGTACAAAAAAGTTATACAAAGGCAACTCTTTCAATAAGGAAGGTGCTTATTGCTTATCTGATACCGGATGTTGGCAAAACAAATGACTTTTAAACTGTCCTTTCGGTGTTGGTGAAGAGATTATATCCTCAAAGAGAATCAGCTGATGTATTATCTATGTATATCTATCTATTTCAATGTATATTTCTTGTTCATTTATCTATATATGTTTGTCAATGGATTTGTTCATTGCATTTGGCTTGTATTCTTCAAGCTAGCTAACAAGCTATCAAAGTATCTATCTATATATCCCCATATATATATATATATATATATATATATATATATATATATATATATATATATGTATCATCATCATCAGTCTTTTAGCGTCCGTCGTTGGACATAGACCTTCCCCAGGATTTGCCACACTTCTCTATCATGGGCGTCACGGAGCCAGTATTTCCTGAACTTGTCTAGTTCATCTCTCCATCTAATATTTTGCCGGCCTCGGTTGCGCATATGGTCTCGGGGAATCCATGTTGTGAGTCGTGATGTCCATCGATTGTCAGCCATTCTTGCAACATGGCCAGCCCACCGCCATTTGAGATTTTTTATGGATTCTATGATGTCTCTAACTCTTGTCTTTTCCCGGATGTGTTGTGCTGTTTTGTGGTCTCTCCATGTGAGGCCCAGCATTATTCTTTCATGTGCACGTTGCATGGTTCTCAGCTTACGGGTCTGTTTCTTGGTTAAGTTCCATGTTTCAGCTCCATAAGTGACTATTGGGAGGATGCATTGGTTATACACCCTTCTCTTTAGGATTAATGGGATCTTATTATTTTTGAAGGTTGAGCTAGCTCTGCCAAAGGCTTGCCATCCTAGTGTGATTCTTCGCTTGATTTCTTCTTCTTTTGAGGGTCTCATGGAGATTCGTTGCCTTAGGTAGATGTAGTGGTCTACTTTCTCGAGTTATGTGTCCTCGATTTCGATCTTAGTGTTCTTATCTCCAATGTGGTTGTTGCACATGATCTTCGTCTTGCTAAAGTTCATGTGCAGGCCGACTTTCTTGCTCTCCTCATTTAGTTCATCTATCATTAGTTGGAGGTCGTGTAGGTTCTCTGCGAAAAGGGCTATG
The DNA here is from genome assembly GCA_963457665.1 of Thysanoteuthis rhombus. Taxonomy (NCBI): domain Eukaryota; kingdom Metazoa; phylum Mollusca; class Cephalopoda; order Oegopsida; family Thysanoteuthidae; genus Thysanoteuthis; species Thysanoteuthis major. The sequence goes on from OY735224.1 coordinate 30,268,032, forward strand.
TCGTCTGCGAATCTGAGGTTGCTCAGATACTCGCCGTCTATTTTAATTCCTTTACTCTCCCAGTCTAGCCTTCTGAATATCATCTCAAGGCAGGCTGTGAAGAGTTTAGGTGAGCTGGTATCACCTTGTCTTACTCCTTTCTGGAGCTGGAAGGGGTCCGAGTCTTTATGTAGCCTGATAAATGAGCTGCCGTGATTGTATATATGTTTCAACACTTCAACATATACTGGATCTACACCTTGGCGACTGATGGCCTCCATGACCTTAGGGATTTCTACTGAGTCGAACGCCTTTTTGAAGTCGATAAATGCTACGGCAAGTGGTAGTCTATACTCTGCTGCTTTTTCTTTCAGTTGATCTATCGAGTGCAGGTGGTCCATGGTCGAGTAGCTTCTTCTAAAGCCAGCCTGTTCACGTGGCTGGTTTTCATCGAGTGTTTTTGTGATTCGGTTGGTGATGATCTTTGTGAAAAGTTTATATACACAGTTGAGTAGGCTTATAGGCCTATAGTTGTTGAGGTCTTTCGGGTTTCCTTTTTTATATAATAGCATTATGATAGCAGTATTCCAATCGTCTGGGACTTTACTGTGTTTTAGACACAGGTTGAAGAGGACGGCCAGTTTCCTATTGATGGTTTTACCTGCTTTTCGGAGTAGGTCGATGGTGATGTTGTCTGGTCCAGGGGCAGTTCCTTTCTTTGTCTGTTTAATGGCTTCCTTCACCTCCCACGGGGTTACTTTTGGGAAGTCCTCTAGTTGTTTGCCCGTGTCTTGCGTATCTTGCTCATTGTTTTGCAGTCCTTGTTTGGACGAATAAAGTTTTTGGTAGAATTCTTTGGCGCGTTCGACAATCCTGTCTCTGTCTGTTGTTAGGTTTCCGTTTTCCTCGAGTATGCTAGTTATTTGCCTTCGTCCCGAGTTGAGGAGTTTGTTTATAGCTTTGAAGCCTCGACCTTTTTCAAGAGTTGATTCAATGACTGCCGTTGTGTATCTCCTTCTGTCTTCTCTTCACTTCTTCTTGATTAATTTGTTTAGTTCAGCCTCTTCAATTTTCTCCCTCGTTGTTGTCGGTGGCTTGAGGCTTCTGCGTTTTTCCATGAGATTTTTAGTCTCATCCGAGATTTTGCTAATGGGTTGTTTGCCCATTGGCTTATATATATATATATATATAAGAATATAAAAACATGTATTAAAGTGAAAGGATTAAATGCAGTACCAAACATTTTAGTGAAATCGTCCATGAAAGAAAATCATGATTTTATCCATCCATCTATCTATCTATCTATCTATCTATCTATCCATCTATCTATCTATCTATCTATCTATCCATCGGTCTTTTGATATGAATCAATCCATCCAATTATCGAATTGATGAAAAAGAATTAAGTCAAACGAGAATCTGAGTATATTTACTTGATACAGGGAAACATAAGGATTGAGGTAATAAAATAACGATTAATTATTTGCTTCGAAAAACGTCATTTGAAATGCATGGTTTCAACTGAAGCCGGACATCGTCTACTCTTGTTGATGATAAAACATCATCACCAAGGTCACAGATTATCATATAAAACAAATCAAATCAAGAGACCAATTGAGCGAAATATTTTAAAAGATATTCAAGCACACGGGTTCATACATACAAGCTAATTCAGCTAGCAAGCTAGTTAAATGATAAAGTATCAGAGGACGTACAACTGTTTATACACTTTTAGTGTTATCAATGATATTGTAATAATAACTGCATTGCACGTTCTATGCACTCTGTCTGGGAACAATCAAGCCATTTTGATTATCCCGAGAACCAGTACGTACCAAATAAAGGTGGGCTTACTGTGCATGTGTAAACAAACTTTCTCCCATCGAGTATCTCAGTTGGCAGTGAGACACCTCTGATCAATCTTGTGTAGTGTGTGATTGTCGCAAACTAAAGTCCAGATAGAGTTCCCTTTGACTTCTGAGATAGAATTAAAAAAAACACAATGAGACAGCTGACAGAATCCCTTAAGAGGACTAAGAAAAATCTTGAAATGTAAAAACAAACGCTTTTGATGAATGTGTGAGATCCCAAGAAAATTATTATCAAAGGGAATCAGGTGCCATTACCTGAGGTAGGCTATTTTTCCTGTTAATTTGAAATGGCCAAACACTTTTCTAGGTCGTGAAAAAACTTAGTTTGGAAGCTATGGGAAAAAAATATAAAAAGAGACTGAGGCTACTGAACTAATTGAGAGGATGGAGGTGAGTTAATTGTGATTTGCTGGTAAGTTCGACCGTACATATGCTGCTCTTCCAAAGCCTCTTGAATTGACAGCTGTTTCCATCTGTTTAAACAACGTCTAAAAATTCCCGACTTTTTATCTTTTTTGATTTCGTTCGATTAGAAATGGCGTCAACTGACAACGTTGTGATCACAGTAAGCCAGCAAGTTGAGCGATCTTTGTGAAATTATAACAATGTGTCTGCGTTGTTTTACACCCGGTTAAGAAAAACATTTACTTGAACTGGCTGCAGGCCAGTTATAGGTCTATTGATTTTTACTAAAAGATTTACGCTAAATCGTAAAAATGTCAAATTAAGTGGAAGAGATTAATCTATGTTTCTAGGCTAAGACCTCACAGCAGGAGGAGAGAAAGAGAAAGATTGAGAGGGGGAAAATAAGGGATAGAAAGATAAGAAAAGAAGGGAAGAAAAAGAGAGAGGTAGAAGAGAAGGGATGAAAGTAATGCATGTGAAAAATATGAGAGAAGGAAAAATGAAACAAAGAGAGACAAATACGGATGACTTGAAAAGGAGAGGCAAAAGTCTCAAAGAAAGTGAATGAGGTTCAAGGTAATAGAAAGAAGCAAAAATATTTTGAAGGGAAGGAAGACATGGAAATAAATAAAAAGAGGGAGAGAGGGGGGAATAGACATACGTAGATATTGACACACATATATACATTTACTCAATGTGATGAGAAAAGGATAAAGAGACGAAGAGCTAGATAGATGGATAGAACTTGAAATGGATTGATAGATACTGACTAACAGACAGACTGAGGAAGAGAGTATCGAACCATGAAGAAAACATGTAGGATATTTTTTATCGAAGAAAGTAAAGAGACAAAGAGCAAAACCATTAAAGATGAAACAAACTGAGAAAAGAAAATAAAGAAGAGGGAAACAAGATGAAAAGATATTTTTTATAAAATTACAATTGGGGAAGGAAATGAAAGACAGAAAGAAAATTCCCACGTTGACATCGGGGACTTCTTAATTTGATTCCTAATTGGTCCAGGCTGAACTATTGAAGTTTTGACTGGCTATAAATAGGAATGGAAGGAGTCGAAAATGGGTGGCACTGTCTTTGAAGAAACCAGAATTAGTCAGAAGAATAATAATAAAGTTGCAATTGGTCATTGTAACTATTTTCTTTCTGAGGCGATAGGTTTGGAACTTCCTTTTTCAAGAAACTGTTCTGAAAATTGGAGAAACAGATCAGGTTAGTCACTTTTTAAAACAGTAATGTAATCAGCACCTTTCATCCGTAGCCATGTTAGGGTGATCAATTGAAGGAAAAATGCAGAAATAACGGAATGAATTATTCTCTAGCTTTTTGCTGAGTGGTAATCTCTAAAAATGTTTACAAAACAATTTACGAACAATATTTTCATTTATTATTCATTTACATATTTTAACTTTTTAGTCACAATTATGATTGACGTTGTAGGATTTGATACAAAGCAATTAAACAAAATCAAAAAGTGAAAAAAGGAGTCAAGATGTTTTATATAAATATTTGACGTTCTAAAACCATGTAGACATTTTTTGGTTAAAAACAAATGCAAAAACAAAATACATGGGAGTCGATTGGGAAGATCAATTCCAACTCATGCATATCAATATTTTATAAATACTCTTTCTCTATTCGTCCAAAACGACAGTTGCCATCACAAAATGGCTGCACTTTTACGATCGAAAGACACATGTTTAGGGATTAATATACGTTTGCTTTGAATATTTCTATTCAGGTTTGCACCTCCTGTTGACTCGAACACACATTTATGGGAAGAAAAAATGCAGGTTACCGGGTTGTGGCCTCTAAAAAAGAAAAATGAATTATTGTTAGAATGAAAACTTTGACTTATGACAAACTTTCATTTTATATATTCTCTTGATGAAGCAGAAACAGGATTAATTGCAATTTCATGGTATTTTATCAGGATCAAAAGATTTCACCTGCTTTCTCGGCTTTTATATTTTGTTAGAAGCATACTGTGTTCTCATTTATCCATCCAGCAGTGTGAAAACGAATTAAAAGCTCAGTAAACATGCACAAGTACGCTATATATATATATATATATATATATATATATATATATATATATATATATATATACACACACATATATATGCACACACTCACACACACACACACACACACACACACACACATATATATATATATATATATATATATATATATATGGCATTTATTTTATCATCTTCCATGCTTTACGACCGAATCGCCGTGGATACGCCGGTTCCGATTCCATCATCATTGTATAGCAACCTTAAGCCTCTCCTGTGCCAAAGTGGATGACCTTTAGGAATGCCAGATGTCATAATTCCCTGCCCCTATGTTGATCTCCAAACAGATTAGAACTTCTTTCTTTAAAGACCTCCACCTTGACCAAGAGGAAGAAAATAGTAGCGGGGGCTTTAAAGATTTCATCTTTTACAATAATTTTGGCTGATATATTCTCTAGCCCTCAGCTGGTATCTGGATCAAACATGCAATTTAGAGGAATTTTCCGAATTCCAAGAATCTTTGATCTGCAGACATAACAATGTTGCATGAGCAAGTGATCATGTAAAAGTCGAAAATGGTGCTGGAAACATTTGCATCAATCAAATATATGGCCTCACTTACATCGTAAACTGAGTCATTAAATGAATTGCTCAAGTCTCCACTTATTTCATTCAACGTCAACCAGGGTAACATAACAGAGGAAATATATTCTTGTCAATATATCTAATGATGGGATGGAAAGCAATGATGCGTATTCATACCTTACCCAAGGGCAATAATTTTAAGAGAATATAAGAAGACCAAGCTGAAATATAAACCACTTTTCCATGATGACATCAATTCAATCACTTTGGATATTAGATTATTCTCTTTTACACAAGCCAAAAACACCCAGGGGGTCTGCAGTAAAATAGTATTCTAAAGTACAGAAAAAACAGAACTATCATGGAATCCATTGTAAAACTCAATTACTCATAGGTAGATATATGTTGTGAAAATGTCCGAAAGATCCAAAAAGATCGTGAAAAGAATTGTGACCGGCAAACATAGGCTTAGATAGAGCAATTTAGATGTTAAGATTGGATTGGCTCTTGATATTTATGAATAATTTGACTGGAAAAACTAAATGTTAGAGATAGATTGACTGATAGATAGATCGATAGGTTGATAGCAAGAAAAAATAGAAACGTAGATCGCTCCTTGTAATGATTGGTTATTTTTTGGTTTTTGTTTGTAAAAATAATTTGCCAAACAATTTTTCTCTGTTCAAATGACAGTAATCTAATAATTTTTTATAATGCAATTTTCTTACCAAAGTTCATTTTGAAACCATTCGAGAAAACTATTTACGTTAAAGTGAAGAAAAAAAATAAAAAAACACGATGATTCGATGAGCAAATATTTCAATGTCTGTTAGAGAATAATAAACGTAAAGGTTCCAAATGAGTGGTGACCAGGTTTTGAATAATTAGATCAGAATTTCATTAATGAGATTAAACTACCAGTAATCAAATATTCAATAAGAAAGACATGAAAGCCGACAGAGAGGAGAATGAATAAAGCTGCCTTAAATAAGTTTGAATTGTTTGATTAAAAATATCACTAAAATTAGAAAACTGGAAGAAAGTTTCAGACGAGAGAGGTGAAATGTATTTAATTTTTATTCATAAATTGTAATCAATTTATCGTTAGGAATCTTCACCAAGATATGCAATACTGTTGAACAGGTAGTTGAAAAGCAGAATGACATCATCTACGACAGGAGGCCAGTGGGAAGTTTTGGAGTTCTCTGAGTGCTGTTTCTATATTGCTAGCTCAGAAATTATTTTTGCGCTTGTTGGATGGCCAAAAAAACAAGGGAAAGCACTCATTGTAAAAAAAAATGACCCCAGAACACCAAAAATTGGCAAAGAACACGATGAGTGCTCCGAATGGTCGTGAACACATTTTAGAAAAAGCTGCCAATTTAGTGTTTTTATCCTGCTAAAGCAAATTAAAAAAAAGGGGGTTTAAAGAGCCGAATCGGTGGGTGCTTTAATTCTGACTTTATATTCAACTTTTTTCATTCATTTATCTTTTGTTACTCACAACCAGGCCAGTCAGAGATTTAGGGGAAGGAAAGGGAAGGGGACTCTGGCTTGTGTTATCAAGCGTAGTGTAGAGATCACTCTCTTCCTACTTAGGGTTAACAGTATGGCCAGATAGCCTCTTAGGTATTGAAAGGGCTTGATGTTACTTACCTTGAGCGATAGTGCAAGAATCATTGTATTTAATGTGATTCAGCTGAATATGATCAGTTTTTTCATATAAAGTCTCAAAACAGGATATCATATAAGAAAAGTCACTATTGATATCGCGTATAAACTCGTATGAAGTACCATATTTTATTCAAGAATATTTAAGGGATAAATATTATTCCATTAAAAAGAGATGGAAAATATGATTAAATATGATCAAAATTTGATTATCATTTTTAAGATGCATTTGTCCTCAGAATTTCTGCTTTCCATTCTTTGTTATTAATGCATCTGACAATTTGTGGCCATTTAGCGAGGTTTTAGCCGGAATAATCTCCAACCATCTAGCAACTCAGATTTCACTTTCTCGCTGTAAGCAATGTTATCACAAAGATGGTTATGTCGGATAAAAAAACGAAAGAAAGGGAAAAAGAAAGAGAGTCACTTTGTCACTCTTCTTTCCTTTTAACCAACTCACTCACTCAATAAATTGCACTTTCTTCAACTCACTCCCTAACTCAGTATCTTTTTCTCTCTTTCAATCACTCACACACACGTTTTCCAACGTCTTTTCGTATGAAACGAAAAGCGTCTGTGTGACACAATTGTCTATTGTCATGGCAACAGACTATCCCATTCCATAACCCCTTTTATTGTTTTATTAGTTCTATTGAACTATTTCAGATGGATCAATCCATTTTAACTTTTAGGTTATAACAGGACTCTCACCAAACATACAACAATTATACAATCAAACATAATAATTCATATATTTAGCTTTTATATGATGATATGTACTGATTCGGAATGTTAATATTATAAATGTATGGATACATGAAGTATGTATTTAATCACTGTCCCACCGCAGCAATATCTGACACAAGGTCGGGCTTAACGTGGGAAGAAACAGTATGGATACATGAAGTAAATGTGATTCTCACTAAGTGCAAAATACCTGTAGTCTCGTAATTTCCCAAATAAATAAGTTTCAGAGTTTTTATCTTGACACAATAATTAGTAAACGTGTTTTTAAATTTTACTGGAGAGAGTATGATCCTGACTGCGAGAACAATCTACTGTAAATAATTTTGGATCATTTTTTATTAATTTTTAGGTGTTATATTATCCTGTATAAGTTTCACCAGGTCAATCTCTCAGTCTTTTGGCATTTTTCAAAGCATACGACATTTAAAAGATTGGCATTGTTTTGAAGGATCAGACTAACAGAAAAGGCTGAAACGGTGATCGATTGGAAATTTGTAGAATAGTGTAAATTCTTAAGAATAAAGATTTTGCTTCATGTATAGCATCGAAATGTGTTTGATCATCGCTCCCCACAGCCTTAAGCTATTCATTAATGTGTCTGTAATTGGAGAGGATGATGAAGTGGTTTACGTTGTCTTCTCCCTGGTTTGAATTCTGAGTTGTCTTCCTCCTAGATTTTTTGTTGACAGCTTCAAACAAAAAATCATCGCAAAAAAAGGACACAGGAGCAGGACAAAAAATATAGAGAAATAAGGAATACATCGTGAGGTTTTGCAGATCTATCTCTTAAGATATTGACAGTGATATTAATGTTGATGAATAATCAAAGATATACTTAAGTAAAGAGACAATCTACGAAAATTCATGTTTGAATTCTTGAAGAAAACAATGTTTTTCTGCGAAACCGAACTTTTTATGTTACTGCGTGGGCAATGGCTCTATGAAATATCCATCTTTGTATAAGCGAGTGAGGGAGAAAAACGTTTCATAAAGTCGTTGATCTTTTACAAATAATACTTTGATTCGATTGCAATCGATTTCGACTAGAACTAACCGACCGTAGAGCAACAAGAAATTTCCTGTGCAAAAATTTGCAAAGTATTTTTGTCACGTTCCATATTTATCAGTATATTCTACACATATTTTTCTGTTTTTCAGTCGCTTTTTTACGTTCCTTAAAATGAAAAAAAAAAGCATTATGTGTCGACAGTGTTTTTTTCCTGATGAAGTGTTAGAATCAATGAATAAATATCTGAAAAAATATTTTTTCTCAAATGTTCACAAAAAGAGGATGGGGTGGAGGATTATCCAGTTGGGGAAGAAGCAGAGTTTGTAATCTTCGTTTTAGTCAATTGATTCTCAAAAGTGAAAAATATTGTGACTCGGGGATATTCTGCGAATATTATCTAAAAAAAGCAAAGAACAACAAACTGCAAATACCATTTTTTGGTATCGAGGGCCATTGCTGGCTTTTTTTTCTTACTTTGGATATTACATTGTGAAATCATTAACAATTGAGAGAAAAATGATCGGAATTGATATCACAAAATTCTCTTGACGTTACGCCATTAAATTATATCATACCTTCTGATGATATCACACATATTCCGTCTTTGTCATTTCATTTTTTTAATACATAACTGAGACCGACAGACCAATCGAACAACAGATTAGACTGATGAGCCGAAAAGCATCATAAAAAAATCTCGCAGTATGTTCTTTAGATGTGTGTCTGTGTATATCTAATGATATGAATGGAGATGACGCAGTGTAGCCATGTTGAAACTCATGCAGGAAAATGAAACATTGACTTTTGTCATTCCTAACGTCTGGGGTTGTCAACCAAGGACTCAAACCTTATATTTTTAATTCAAAACTTATGCATGCTTAGTAACCGGTCTGGATAATTTAGTAATAAGTAAACAAAAGAGACAAACACGTTTGGCAATTTCCCTTTCGCTCAAGGAATAAGAAGTCTAGATAAGAGATGATTTTTTTTTGTTTTGTTTTTTAAAATTCAGGAATTTTAGAGTACAGGCTCTTAGAAGGGAAGACAACATGGGTGCAGTAAGAAACAGACCATATTTACACACACACACACATATATATATATAAATACATATATAGAGAAGGGGATTCAATGTAAGCGCTGAGTAATAAGTTCTCAATGAAGTATTTTTATCACTCACACAAATACATACACACACATGCATGATTATATATATATATATATATATATATATATATATATATATATATATATATATGTATATATATATGTATATATATGTGTGTGTGTGTGTTTGTGTGTGTGCATATGTGTGCGTATATGTGTCTGTGTGTGAAAGGGAATGCTGTTCTTGTCGTTATTTCCCAAAAATATAAATATGGGAAAGAGTTCCCCGAGAAGTCAATGTGTGAATGTAATAATTTTGGATTGGCTTATCGTATTTGTCACAAAGCAGTCACGTGTAAATATTCACAGAACTTAACTTAGTCTGGTACACGACCAAAATAGATAAGCACTACGTGAAGATTAAACTCACTATGTTAATGAAAGGTATGAAAAATGATTTTGCTGACCGTTGTTCTAAAATTTTTCACGTTTAAGTTTCTTCTAGTGTGATCAAAATAATTAAGCCCTTAGTGAGGATTACGTTCTTCAGTATTAGTTTATCTTTGTTATATTTTGACTTCAAATTACCGAAAACCATTGTGTGGTCAGATTTAAAGAATTAAGATGCCCTGAACTATGTTTGAAAAATATAGAAAAAATACGGAGTCTTTTCAATAATGATAATAGCGTGCAGTATTCATTTGCCATCCTCTTATCTGTTTTATAATGACTGACTCCAAAGGATGATTGAATTCTATTTTGAGTAGTATCCCCGATTTAATAATTCATTTGCAAATGCGTAAGATTCCAAGTTCACTCTGATCTCATGTTTGATTTAGATTTCTATCAAAGGGAAACTCAACGGGTCACGGTTTTCCTTTAGTATTGATTAAAACGCTGCATGGATCACAGTTGGAGACAAAGTTGTTTTTTTCTTTCTTTTTCCATATTTTTTCCTGATGAATCTATGAAAAAAAGAAAAGTAATTGGAATCTTTGAAACTGATTAGTTTTCTTCCCTCCCTCGATTCCCTGTCTGTGAATATCAAATTCTGATGCACTCAACCAGGGGAGTCAGTTTTTACTGACATGGTCTTAATTACACAAAGATTTCCACAATATATATATATATATATATATATATATATATATATATATATATATATATATATATATATATATATATATATGTTGTGGAATTGATTTTTCTGATCATGCAAAATCGAGAGAACAGAACAATCGGATATATTTACTGATTCGATCACGTATGCTATTTCAAAACTTACAATTCATGTAAGACGTTGTTTACATCATAATGCGGGTAAATTGTGGACTCTTAAAGCTGAATTAATGACATAGAGATAGAAAAAGTCAAACACGAATCAGAGCGATGAATAGGATTAAAGATATTATACAAATTATTAATCAATAAAAATAAAGATGGGTTGGACACTTGAAGAGAAGATATGACAATATATGGAGCAAAATATGAACAGAATGGTGTCCATGGGATCATAAACACTGTAGAAAAGAACCAAATACAAGATGGAGGAATGAAATAGGAAGGTGTGCTCACATGACATGGCAGAGGGTAGCTCAATGGATATCATCATTGAAGGAGGTGAGGAAGACTTTCATCTAACAGTTGACTTACAATGGCTGATGATATATATATATGTGTGTGTGTGTGTAAGAGAGAGAGAGAGTGTGTGTGTGTGCATGTTTGTATGTGTATTTGTGTGTGTGTGATTGTGTGTGTGTATGTACGCATGTGTACTTGTGGATGGAGAGTATGCAAAGACTATCCATAAGTTCGACTATTCTCTCGTGAACATGAAAAACAGATTTTCCAATCAAGACGAATTGCTATTTCTTTTCCAACCCAGTGTTTGTTGTTAGGAATTTTGAAAACCAAATGAATATCCATAAATGCTGGATCTTTGGATAGGCTTGCGTGTTTTTATGGGAACTGAGACAAGCAAAAATTCTCCTTAGAGTAATTTAACATTTTCAATGTTTGAAAATATCAAATAGATTTATAGAATTTTTATTTTGCATTTCATACAAATATAATAATATTTAGTAGCTTTAACTCTATATAATCAGATATTCTTTGGAAAAAATATGACTTTAATTTGATCATTGAAGCATGTACATTTTTCTCATGTACATTTCAGAAGCAAATATCGTTCAAAAGATGAAAGAGCAGGTTTTGTGTTGGGATTGTATGTTTCATGCCTTTCCCTAGAATATTCAAACACTATTAAACTCAGCACCTACTTCCAGAATTCAAAGTCAACTCGCTGAAGTTGTGTAATAGTCGGAACAGTGGCATCATTTTGTAACCACTCTGTCGATATTGTGATCGTAAATGGGTTTTATCAAGACTTTTTTTCCTCTGTAAGCTTGATGCGAGATAAGGTAATATAATTCTAGACACGATGCTAATTTGTGGAAAAAACTGATTTACAAACACAGAAGTTGAAAAGAGTTGTTGTAAGCATTCAAACATGGACGCCATTGTATAAGTAACCTGAAAACAAATTTTCCTTTTGGCTGACTCTTCAATGGTTAGTTATGAACCATTATTCTCTCTGATCATGTCTGTTTTTTTCTGTCACCCACGACTATGAACAAGTTCTGTGAATGCTGGAATTTGCAGTTTGGCGGAAATAATTTCAGAAAAAAAGCACAAAAAGTAGTGGAAATCAGTTTCCCAGTCCACTGGAAGTGATCATAACTTTGCACCGTTATCTTGGAGGTTTCATTTCGGGCATTAACTTTTCCGGTAACTCTTTTTAATTGTAAAATATTCAAAGGATTCACTCGAAAGAAAACTCTCCCTTCTACAAATACATGTTTACAGATATATGTAATATATTGGATCTTGGCTTTGCTTATGGAATTGTCCGAAGGGGAAAATACAAACCTGAACAGAAAAGTAAAAACGAAGCTGAATGAAAAAGAATAGACGTATGGACGACTTCTAACTGAACAGCGTGTATATCTCGTAGATAACCAACATGTTTTTGATTTTGACGTAACTGTTTTAAAACCTTCAGAGTCAGCATTAGTATAGCCATTTATCACATCTTAAATTTACGATGTCTGAATACCGTGATGAAAAACTCATGAGAAATAACCTTTTTTTAATTGAAAATTCAACTTTACGAAATGAATATTATTTCATTAAAGAGAGAGAAGAGATATGGTCAAATGACTTCGTAGAGCAATCAGCCTCGATTTTTTTTTGGTTTAGTATATTTAGAATTTGAGATAAGTTGACCAAGTTGCAATGGTATTTTCAATAGATTATTCTTTTGGTGTGTACTGAGATTATTACGAGGTATTTTAAACATTTATTTATACTAATATCGCGTCAAACAGTTTGTGGCCATTTAGTGAGTTTTTAGCCAGAATCATCTCGAACTCTCTAACAACATTTCACTTCGACGTTGTCGGTGATGTAATCAAAAAATGGTTATATTTAAAAGAAGACGAAAGAAAGGGAAAGAGAAAGAGAGACACACTGTCACTCTTCTCTCCTTTCAACTCACTCACTCACTCACTCACTCAATGAAACACACTTTTTTGAACTCACTCCCTAACTCAATCAATCTTTCTCTTTTTCACTCGCTTCAACATTCATTTTTCAACTTCTTCTTGTTTCAAGCGAACAGCGTTTGAATGACACAGATGTCTGGTGTTATGGCAACGGACTATTCCACTTTGAACCCTTTTATTGCATTAATAACTCAATTGACTTATTTCAGATGGAACAATCCATTATAACTGATAGGTTATAACAGGACTCTCAGTAGACAAAAAAAATTGTTTGCTTCCAAATTCAATGAAAGAGAAATAAAACATGTATTAATGAAAGAGAAGGATAGAGTAGTTCCTTGTAATTCTCTTAGTCAAAAATGGATAAACATTAACAAGAATCTGAGTCGGAGTAAGTTTGATGATACTATATTAAAATTATTTGATAAAAAAATAGAGATGAGCTGGTCACTCAACAAGATAAAATAACACCAAATGAATGAAAATACTGACAAAATGGTACCAATAGGGTAGTAAAGGTAGTAGAAGAGAACCAAATACAAGATGGAGGAATCAGAAAGGTGTGTTGATATGACATGACCGACGTTAGCTCAGACACAATCGTCATGTATATGGGAAAGACTTTCTTCAAGCAGTGGAATTATGATTGCTAGTGATATATGTTTATATATATATATATATATATATATATATATATATATATATATATATATATATATATATATATACATGTATGTATGTATGTATATGCTTGTGTGTGTATAAATGAGTGTGATGTATATTTAGGCATCAATTTCCTTTATTGAAGACGATTGAAGAGGATGCGTTTCAGATATCTCCTATTCCTGTACAAGTCAACGAATATTTGGATCAAATTTGCATAAAAACTGCCCAAAAGTAAGAATTTAAGCAGGATCAGCTATTCTCTCGTCATTATCAAGAACATGGAATGCATATTTTGAAAGTTTTCAAAATAGATGAATCGTTATTCGTTTCCCAATTCAGTGTTTGTTTTGAGGAAATTCTCAAAACAATTAAACATCTGCGAACTCTCGATCTCTGAATAGGCTTGCACTTGTTAAACGGATCCGTGGGGAGCAAGGATTCTCCAAATATGGATTCAAATCAACCAATGTCATATAACTCGGCAAAGATATCTATAGAATTTTGATTGGAATTTCATTCAAATATAATTATATTTAGAAACTTTAAAATTAGGCAATAAAATATTATCTTAGAAAAATGACGTCAATTTTTTGTGATTGAAGAAGCATGTTTTTCCTTATGCATTTTATAGTTAAACATCGGGCAACATATGTGATAATGGGTATCATGCTGGGTGTTTATGCTTCATGCCCTTCCCAAGGGAATTAAAGCACTATTGGACTAAGCTGCTGCTTTTAGAATTTCAAGTCAACTCACCATAGTTTTCTAATCGTCGGAATTGATGGCACCATTATTTTATCACTCATTGTGAATTGGTTAAAAACAACTCTTTATGTTTCAATCTTTGCAAAGAAGACGATAGACAGTAATATAATGCCAGGCGTGTTTCTAATTTGTGGTAAGAACTCATTTACAAACGCACAAGGAGGAAAAGTTTTAGTAAACAATCAACCATGAGACGCCAGCGTATAAGTAATTTGAAAACACGTCTCTTTTTTTTTTTCTTTCGACGGTTCAATGCATAATTATGTACCATTGTTCTCCGCGGTCATGTCTTGTTTTCTGTCAGGTAATGCTATGAACATGTTCCATGAATGTTGAAATTTGCAGTTTGACTAAAACATTTCAAGAAAAAGCACAAAAAGTTGATGAAAATCAGTATCTCCAGGCTGCAAAATGATTATAACTCTGAACTGTTTTCTTGAAGGTTTCATTTGGGGAAGTGATCATCACACTATAAGTGATATGGGAACTCTTTTCAGTGATCATATTTTCTATGGATCTCCTCCAAAGAACAAATTTCCATTCTTCATGTACATATCTATAGACATATTCAATTGTTGAATTGGAGCTTGTTTATGGAATTATCAGAAAGAGAAAAGTAAAAAACGAAGCTTTATGAGAAAGAATAGACATATGGACGACGTCTAATAGAACAGCGACCGTATCACGTAAATAACCAAGAGGTTTTTAATTCTGAATGTAAAACACGAACAAAACAGAGAGAGAGAGAGAGAGAGAGATTGAAAGAAAAACAGATTTAGTGACGTCACACACGTCGTGTCAACTCGTGTTTCCGAGTTTTTGGTATTTGTTTCGTTAACATTGAATTTCTAATATGAAAAATATTAATTCATATAACAAGAAGTATGTATATTTTATCGACTTTACTTTCTTACCTTGATACACCGATGTCTCTTCCACCGTTTCAAATGTACCAATTAACCTGTACTCTTGTCTCCCGTATATATCATTCTAATTCGATGCATACATTATTTTTTTAAATTTTCGTGAAAGATATTTTTTTCAAATACCGTTAATGTACATAATGTGTATTTTTTCCATAGTCAAATGCATAATTTATTTCTATTCCAGCTTTTCCCCAAAGGTATTAACACTAAGTGAATGTAGATCACCATAGTCAGGGTTTGAACTCCATTAGCCGATCACAATCTACATGCTGCTAACCAATAGACTGTGCGTACTTCGTTTGATATTCAGAAATTGACTGGTTATATAAAATACATCATCAGCTTTTTTAGCGACCGTCTCTATCATAATCCTATTTCGTTAACTCCTTTCATAACATTCTTCATAATTTCAAACCAATCTATCCTATTTAAATGATAAAGGTCTGACCCCTTTTGTCGCTTGATGAAGTCATTAGTCTACCAATAACAGGCTCTCTTCGAGCACGGTTCAATCCGGGCTAATAGCATACGCAATTTATTTTTCAAATAGCATATAACATCTTGCTTATGTGAAGTGGACGCCATCTTTTCTCTCTTAGATAGGATTGCTCTCTAATCCAGATCCAATTACCTCCTCTTTCCTTAATGCCAACGATTTCTTCCTTCATCCGTAAAGAAGAAGACCGTTCATTATTGCAACAATTTAAGCATTATTCCAAATCCACAATCGTGTGCCTTAATGAATTCAGCTGATTGTTGCACTTTTAATGAACGCAAAAGGAAAAGGTAAAATAAAACCTTCGATGATTATTCACTGGATTTGCTCGAATTTGACATTGGATACTCATCTTGAAAAAAAAGCACTGATTGCACAGCTTATTGCAGTCCAAATCCAGCAGAGATCAGATAAAAAGAATAATGATGCTCGCACCCTCATGAACTAGTGCACATTTTGATAAAACTAAGTATGAAATATATGTTTTTTAAATCTCTCAAATCCTGATAAAAAAACTGACTGGTACTCTTCCCAAACGCATAAAAATGAATGCATACTTGATACGTCGAAACTAGCAATAGATATAGTAGCCATTGCTGTTTTTGTTAGTTGTTTATTCATACTTTGAGTTTATTTTATCAGTTTTAGTCATTTCTCTTCCTAACAGTCGCTGTTTGATAATATCAAAACATGTGAATATCATGAGCGATGAACAGTGTTTGAAGAACGAAGTAACAAATGTAGCATATGTTACGGGTCCTGCATTTTCATTGGCCCTGCGCTAAATGTTCTTGAATTATCAATTCATCTTCAGTGATTCTGCACTTCCATCATCACCATAGTATTGTATCGAGTTCAACATTACTTAGTTCTAAAATGTTGGCGATTTCAGCCATTTATCACCTTTAATAGATTTTTTTATATTCAATCTACTTCAATTTACTTCTACCATACGTGTGTAGCCTCTTACTCTCTTGAAATACCTTCTAGTAAAGATACAGGTCAATCAACAATTTCCTAAGCATGCATAATCTGAAACATAACTATTAATTCACCCCCGGAACCTCAAATTTTCTAACGATGAAAACCCTGATTCTATTAACTTATCTCAATAACTATAAAATATTCCTATAACTCATGATAAAGTAGTTGTCAAAACTAATTATATTTCAGGATCATTCATATAATTTAACAAAATCAAAATTAATTTTTAGAAAATTCCATCAGTTTTCCCGGGAAGTCATAAAAATTGAGAACAGATTTTATGGCCTCTATCTTCTTCGTGGTAGAATCTTTTGTCTCCATCCACACAATCTAATAAATAACTTGCTTCAATAAATATTCACTTCTCTTCAACTTGGTCCCTTAAAAGATCTGTAAAGTGTTGATGTCTTGCAGAGTATGTAAAAATTTGACTTTTGAATTAATCTAAATCAAATTATGGTCATCTATTTGTAGTAAAGAAATTTACTGCAAAGCTGACGAATTGGTATGAAGAGTGTCTCAACGATCAATGGCTTCAGGAAGGAATCGGTGGAATCGGAAACAATCCTGGAATTCAAAATACAATAGAACTAGGAACCATTCTTTTAGTGCAATGCTCTGCAACCATAGAAAACTGCTGCACTGTCTTAAAAATCTATGCATTGATTAAGAATTGGAATAAAATCAGTTCATATGTAGCTTAGATGCAGGGAACGTAATTGTGTAAGTTTCGATTTTCCATATTTTGTACACTTTTCTTTTTTTTTAAAAAAGCTCCTCGATCTCCCAGCAAAACTTAATCGACTTTTCTCCAAGTCATGACAAACCCTTCAACAAAATGCCATTTGAATTCTTTGTGAACTTTGGCAGGTAACATTGTAAGGACAAAGGGACAGAAATGGGTGAATACATGTACCTCTGCTTTTATTTCAAGATGTGAAATACTCTCAACCAATCGAAAAGAAGTATTGAATCCTCCCAAATGTTCAACATATTCCTTCTGAGCCCATTGTTTCTTTTTTCTCGGTTTGTAATTTTGGTAATGGACTTTGGAGTGACAATTACCCAAAGTGGCATCACTCACTTCATTATCATTTATAACATCTGGTATTCCAAAGCTATCACCAATCGTATGACGTATAGATTTGACGTTGCTTAACTTTGGTGGTCGTGAGAGAACCAGTTCATCCAACATTGCCGTAAACAGAGGTTAACAAGTACATCTGATATGTATTGATACTTCAAACTGGCATATTTGTTTACAGAAGAGAATCTGAATGTAACAAAAGGCGACAAACAATCCCCTAAGGCTTTGATATTAAACAAAACAAATCTAAAAAAAGAGAAAAGTTTGAATAGAATATGTTGATCCCGTGGGGAAGAAATAAAAATACGATTGTCGAGCATTTCTGCATCATTAGTATTAATCCATTCTACAAGTCCTTTGGTTTGAGCTTCTCTTACTCTGAGCAACATTTGATGAAAACCTATTTATTCACATTTATATTTTTATAAAGTATTGTTCATAAATGTACACTGAATTGTTTTTATCATTTGATGAAAGTAGTTTTTTGTTGTGTTATAATTTCGTAATCTATCTGGGTGATTTTCTTACAATTAACATATAAGTTCTTATATTGTCTGCATCCTACGATATAATTAACACACTCAAATATATTCATTTATAGGCAATATTAATATCTTTAATACCGATGACAGACATTAACTGACTGACAGATTGACATGCCAAATAAATCTCAAATTCTATTCATTTATTCTATGCATTTCCGAAAGTACAGGGGGAAAATCGTGTCAACTACGTTTTTGAGAATATCGTACTCTGCCAAATCATCACACAAAGAAAAAAGTTGATTTGAAAAGAATACTTGATTTTAAAAGCATCAAGTTCCGATTCCTACATTAAGTAATTAATGAATTGAACCAGCACGTCTATGGTCTGACTTTGGGACTTGATATTTAATGAGGTATTGTCCAGTAATACCATTGACCGTCACTCACTGACTGACAAACTGACATGCCTAAATCATCCAACGATCTATTATTAATTCCTTACGCCTTAATTCCAGTTGCTTTTCTTCTTCACTCTTCCTTTCCTGTTTATGACGTTTACTCATAGCCATATATGAACGGTGAGGATAGTTGCAACTGAAATTAAAATGAACGAAAATACTTGTAAAATAAGAATAATAGATACAAATGTTTTATCAAATGGAATTAATAAAGATAGAATTACAACCATTGATACTAGAAGTGTATGTAGAAACAATAACAGACATATGGCAGAATGATCTGGGGAAAATGAAAGATGCATTCCAGGGTTCTGGTAGCTCCATTGGTAGAGCAGTTGTCCTTCATACTACAACACTGGATTATGTCCGATCTTTTTGCATTATCAAATCAAATAAAACAGAACTGAAAATTATTTTTTGAGATCAACTCCCTTTCTGACTTGCAAATTAGTTTGAACAAGTAAGGGATCTCAAGCATTCAATATGTGGAAATTGAAAACCAGCATTCTCTCTTGAAGTTGATACGTGTCTTGAATCCCTTTCCATAATATTATTCTCTAATTCTAGATTCGAATTCTCTTTTTGCTAATATACACAATTTTCTTCTCGTCAGTGAAATATGAACGCAGTTTCTGATTAGATCTGAAAGTTCATGATAGACAGGCATCTATTCCTTTTGCGCATGACTGAATCAAATGCAAAAGCTCATCCACAAGTCTGAAACCTCTACTGTGAGATGGTTAGACGATTAAAATCAATCCATTTTGAGTCACCATCAAATACAGATGCAATTTGTGTGTGTATATGTTTGTGTGAATGTGTTTTTATTGTGTGTGGGTATGTATGTGCACGTATCTGCATGTGTGTCAATAAATGCAATAAACCATAAATTGATATGAAAATAATTTGCTGAAAACCATTTCTTCTGTCTGAGTGACGAATTCACTTGATCAAGAAAGGGATCTCAAGCGTAACATTCTCTCTTAAAGGTGAATCATTCCTTTAATTCATTCTAAACAACGATTGGATTCCTTAGTATTATCTCCTCATCCTACATTCGAACCCTCTTTCTGCCATTCTGCACAATTCTCTCCTCACCAGTGAAATACGAAAGAGGCTTCTGATTTGTGTTGAATGTTCAAGGGAGACAATCCATGCATTAATCCTTTCTGTGCATGACTGAATCAAATGCAATAGATTATCTCGAAGAAATGAAGATGTTAACCTATGAAAAACATATTCATCATCAGATGACCATTGCTGATAGGAAAATATCATGAAATGTATGTTTGCATAAGAAGAGAGCGATAATTGTGGTATCATCATGTTTCATGGCGGAAAAAATTGATTACCAGTTAGTTCTACTTCAATCCGTATACATCTATCCATCTCTCTAGCTAGCTAGCTGTCAATCTGCTTTTGTCTATTCATATCTTTCTTTTCCACTCTTTCCCTCTCACTAACATTGTGTTGATATCTATATATCTATTTATTTATCTATCTTCAATCCGTATCTATCTATCAATCTATCAATCTTTGTCTTTTCGTATCTTTTTTTTCACTCTTTCAATCTAGCCCTGTAAAAAAATACACGACTGGCAAAGTACTTCTAGAATGAGTCTCAGATCTGGGAATCCAGGAATGATACATGGCAGCCTGGAAAAAGACTTATAAGGTGGTAGGTGACTCAACAAATTTGATTTTAAAATGTTCGTTTTTTTTTCATCCAATATATGTATATATATATATATATATATATATATATATATATATATATATATATATATATATATATATATATATATATGAGAGTGTAATTATTTTCCTGCGTAAAAGAGAAATAATGTAAAAGCACCAACAAAGTAACACAAAAGTTCTTATCAATGAAGGTGAACCAGTTTTCTCCTTGAAAAACAATTTGCCAATTGACCAAGTCAAATCAATCAGAAACGACCGGACTAATTCCTTCCACACAAGATTAGACAAATAAAACACACAAACTATTCAATTTCCGTTTGTTAAGTAACTGTCCCAATCAATGGATATAGCAAGGGACTTCATGAATTCTTGCAACTGAATTCATTATGAAACTCAATGCATTCACAATATGGAATTCTTTATGGAACAATCGATAAATAAGATCATTCTGGAAATGTTTTTTCTTGAACTCTCACGCTAATTAGATTCGGAATTTCATTCCATGACCTTTGTTACAGTGGTCTCAAATTCTGCAAAGGAATAATGTCATTATTTCATTAAACACTTAATAGAATCTCCATGAGGGCAGGAACTAGTGAAGAACTGGGGCATATGTTATAAAAGCATCATAAATTTAGAAAATACGCATAAAAATAGAACACATACTATTTTACTTGAAAATAATTGAACTTTTCCATTTATTATACAACCAGATTATACGAATGGTATGTCTGACATTCCATTCATTGTATGACTTCGTATTGGTCTTGATCTTTGCATTGTGGCTGGTGTTTAAGTTATAAATATCTTTGTTTTTATGTGTCCCATAACACAATCCTATGAGTTACTGTATTAAACTGATATTTCCGACGAGAGAAGTTCTTTACGTTAATTCAGTAATCTTAAATATCCAGTCATTTGTTGAAGTTAAGGTATATATGGTATTATGGTAATCTAGCAAGTGTAGAAGGGAATCGGAATCGATACCTATTTAACGTGGGGCCCTACGAATTGCAGGACCCAGTGCTGATGCTACCTTTGCAATATCGATAATCTGGTACAGAGTATAGTATGAAGTTCCGTGATGGATTATTGTCATTATTCAATCGAACAATCCTATTAATATCCTCATCTCTATTTTTTCATAACTATTTACAGATGCATTCTCAAAATTGGCAAAAAGTCACCTTTAAGGCCTGTTTAAGATTGGGTGTTCATTTGTATTAATCAACAGATTGACTTAGACATACCTCAACTCAATAACATATTCTCCAATATAAAGTATGAAAAAACAATTTCTGTAATAAGGAAAATGTTTCTTTCCGGTTGATTGATAATGTAATGATTTTAAGTAAAAGCATTGTCAATGATTTTTACAAGTAAAAGCATTCCAAATGAATTTTACAAAAGAAAAGCATTGCCAATGATTTTTGCAGAAGGGAAGCATTTCGAATGATCTTTACAAAAGAATTGCAAATAAATATTTACAGAAAAATAGCATTTCCTATGATCGATACCACTAAAAGCGTTGTCAATGATTTTTACCAAAAAAAAAAAAAACAAACATTGCCTGTGATCTGTCTAGGATGAAAGCATTTCCAATGATCTTTACAAGATATAATCATTTCCAATGATTTTTACAATAGAAAAGTATTTCCAATGATTTGTACTGGAAGAAGACATTAACAGTAATTTTTATGAGAGAAAAGCATCGTCGATTTTTACAAGTGAAGAATATTTCCATTTATTTTTACTATGAAAAGCCATGCCAGAAATTTTGCAAACGATTTTGAAACATGGGAAACTTTGCAAAATAATCTTACTTTGAGACGAACATTGCAATTTTTTATGAGACGAAGTACTTTCGATTATATTTACTGAAGAGGTGTTTAGGTTTACCTTAAATAGTGCGGTCACTTCATTCCCAAATTTTCTGCAGTAATCAAGGTCTGATCATATTTCAATGTGCCTTTTTATTCCAGCTTTACACAATTGAAATAATTTGTACCACGATAACAATACCATATCAAAACCTGTACTGAAGAAAATTGCGCAATTCAAGTTAAGACTTAGATTACGTGTAGCTCTTTTTGGATGGAAAACAAACAGTTCTACATAATGTTACGGAATCATTTTATTGCCGTCAATCCTCATTTTTCCTCCAATAGAATCTAACTGAAATCCAACTGAATCTTTTTCCTCTTTTGAATGCATTTGCTAACTTTTTTGTGAAACCCTCTGCTTACCTTAACACAACAATATAAACAGCAGCCTCTCTTTTCTCTTTTAACTCATAAATCACGATCGATGTTCGAAGCTTTTGTCAAAATGAAAAGTGTCAGGCGATAAATTCGGACAGTTGAAATAACAGGAAGTCATGCCGAGGAGGAACTGGTTTCCCAATTTTGTGGGCATTTAAGGAAACGCGATCTGAAATCAAAATTAGTCCGTCTTTGAACGTCTTGGAGGAAGTAAATCAATAGTAGTGTTGCTGAGGCCAGAAAAGAGCAAAATCATAGACCACCTGTTATCATCTCGAGTCTGTATCCAAGAAAATGATAGTCTTTTTAATTTGGTCCTTTGCATCGATAAATATGTATAAATATTACACACACACACACACACACACACACACACAGAGTTCTGGTGACAGTTTTTGTTGACGTTTTTGAATTTAAAAAATATATATCAAAATATTTCAGACGTGAATTTTCTATTTCAATCATCCTATTTAGAATTTATAACTCCCAACCAGCTTCTCACCCTCTGTCAAACATCATTCACTCAAAATCTCTTTATCATATTCATTTATAAAGTTTCAGTAGGTGAAGGTAACTGTTGTCAAATTAACCTAGGTATGGCTTCGAGGAGGACATCTGAAAGGAAAAATACGATCATCCATTAAGGTATCCAGGAAAAATTAAATAAGACCATTATGTGAGAGCAAGGAATGAAGGAAATACAGCAAAATTACACATGCAATTCATGCAGGGAAATAAATTTGAAATTTAATCCAATAATAAGCAAATGCAGCAACTTGTCATGGAAGGAATGTACAATTGAACAGCCTTCCGAGGGGATAGTTGCTAATTTGACTTATTGCCTTGATAAGTGTCCGGCCAACTGATTGATTTATAACCCGTGAATATCATCATTTAGCTGAAATCAGAACGTCTAATAAAAGATAAAGGAACTTAGTTAATATTGGGGAACTATCTACGTCCAACAACGAGCGGTAAACTAGTACTACTACTACTACTACTACTAATAATAATAATAATAATAATAATAATAATAATAATAATAATAATAATAATAATGATGATGATGATCATAGCGATTGGGCACAAGGTCACAAGCACTGGGTCCTCAATGGGGCTAAAACTGAATGCACAACTGAACTGTCCTTTATGGACTCGCTGTCTGACCATTACACAATTTCCTAATGCATTATTCGTATAATCGATTGTCAGACTAATTTCCACTTCATTTATGGAAGATCAGCCTCAATGTTGGTCAATAAGGAACTGGTTATGTACATCCATTGAATAAGTGAAGTTTTTTTTATGAATCATCCACAAAAACTGTCAACATAGTTTTCGTCCGTTTTTAAGGTTGTCTTGTTGACGATATATGAATGCAACACGCGCACATGCTACACCAATTGATCTAGAGGGTTGTAAATTGAAACATAAACTCCTTGTTATGTATAAATTTCACCCGAAGCAGTTTTTTACCGCAGACGATCAATGAATTGTTAATTCAACGTAAGTTGATGCTAGATAAATATCTTCATTTTTTCCTGGATCACTTGATTTTTTGTATTCATCACCCAAAACAAAGTATGACGCCAAAAAACGTTGTTCGAGTGATAATGTCCATTTGTTGGTTAGTCAGAATTGTTTTTATGTCCTGCTAAGATATTTGGTGTTCATAGTTGGAGATCAACACAACAATGAGGATTCTTGTATTTCTATGCAGCGTCAATCAGTGATAGGTCACGTGTCTTAGACGCAGTGTAGGTAAATCATCTCATTATCTGATGCTTAACAAGGTTCCTGATTTGTGCACCGTTTGTTTGGAATACTTCCGTCTTGTGGTAGGTCAGTTCATGAATATTCATTAAGTTAATGAGTCGAGTAATAAAAACGATGTTATGTTTTTTGTCAAATTACCTTACGCTTCAGTGATTCTTGTTGTTGATTGGAGGGTCGTGGTTTCTATAGAAACAAGCTAGAAAATGACAAGTGTCTGGGAGGGGGAGCAACTAAGAAATGAATCCAAGTTGAATTGGAAAGACCCTACCAAGCAGCTGGAATACAGTTCATGTCAGCCGGTGCGAATGAAAAACATGGATGGTCAGTAACAAACGCATTCACTGATCTATTTCCTGTACGACTAAAACCTGAAAATGTGCCAGAATGGATGATTTTGCTTGACCAACCTATATTGAATACTAATTCACTAATACATTACAGACCTGTCACACGACTGCAGGTATATAGTTAGGTACATGAATCAGATTGAAAATTCGTCCAATGCACCGTCAAAATAAAAGTCTCAGAAAAACAGATTAATATTTTTGTGGACGCTCGATTAGGGTTACAATATTGCACCAAAAAAGATGGACATATTCCCTTCTTTCAATTTTTTTTTTACATATGGTAAGGCTACGTTCGATTTCTCTTCTTCATTATCTTATATCTCTTAACGCCAAACTATATCCACTAGTCTATTATATTTCCTCTCTCGATAGGTACAACGATTACATACGCCAACTTGTGTAAACAGACAAAATGCTAATTTTTGTCAAAATTCTTCAGTTGAGGTATCCTCATTATGTAAATATCTCTTTTGTGCTGTTGTCTTCATTACAGCTCACTTTTTAATACAACGTTTTGGCTGCTGGAATCTTTGGCCATCTCCCTGTGGGTTTCGTTAGTGGCAACGGTTCGAATCACCAGGACAGGGGCGAACCATCGGAGGATGGGAGTGGAATGTCCTCATTTTGTTGTCTAATTTTGAGTTAAAATACTTT
Source organism: Thysanoteuthis rhombus (assembly GCA_963457665.1). Taxonomy (NCBI): domain Eukaryota; kingdom Metazoa; phylum Mollusca; class Cephalopoda; order Oegopsida; family Thysanoteuthidae; genus Thysanoteuthis; species Thysanoteuthis major. The sequence goes on from OY735224.1 coordinate 30,293,608, forward strand.
CGAAGCTAAACCATCTTACTGACAGTTTTTGATAGTATATAATGCTGTGTTAAAATGACAAAAATAAATCTTTAATGAATACGGGATGACCGAAGAATCCATCAACCAAAACGTTATTTCAAAATTCACACACGTAAAAAAACGTCCAAAAATGTAAAGATATAAAAATCAATACTTGAACTTGAATTTGATTTTTTATATAAAAAATTCGGTTTAAAAACACATCAAACTTGATTTTTAAAAAAATTCTTGGCAGATTAGGTTGATCTTTGATCAGCAAATAAAATCAGATTTTCCAAAACTCACGGGTGCTTTATTTTGTATTTAATTGAGAATTGCCCATGGCCTCAATTTCACATCTGATCCTTTCCAAGAAACAATGATTAATAGACATAATATCTTTTACATCGAGACAAAATATCATGATTTGTTGATCTATTTAAAAGAATAAATCATTGAAAATTAAGGAAACTCGAACCAATGAATGAAGAATAAAAAAAACAGAAATATTAAAATATGATTGAATATCTCTCGTCTTGTCTTAATCTATCACCCAGTATGGTATAAATGGAGAAGCAGAGCAGATTTAACGGTTAGCATCATGAAAATGGAATCGGTGACTGAGTTCATATTACGACTAAGGTAGCTGGTGTACACGCTGCTGATAGTACTTTCTATTGTTGGTATCATGTTACCTAGTACAGCCTGTCACGTTAATGGTATACTTCCTTTTGTTCCTGGAAATACAATTGAACACACCGCAAGGTAACATTATGATATATTTGGATACAGGACAAATAGTTTAGCTTGCACGAACGTGTATGTTGGAATAAGAACTCCTCCTATATTTCGTTTTTTTTTTCGATTTATTTCCCTCTTCCAGCTCACAGCCAGGCCAGTGAAAAGGAACAGTGGCTTTGACTTTCATTATATAGCGTAGTGTAGAGATCCGTGTCCTTCTAAAAGAGTTAACAGGATTGCTATGGGAGGCTCTATGCATGATTCCAAAATGCCTTAACCAACTAATATAGCAAGTCGGTTACCCATCTAGGTCAAGATCAAGATTTATTTTTTGCATTTTGAAATCTTTGGACGAAATTCATTCAATTTTAAACGTCTATAAATATGTTAAATTTTCAAATGTTTCAGATATTTTTTCGTACTCACGATTTACGAAGACTACAATCGATCAACTTAGTGCAGTGGTAGATTGTTTTCCCCATTTCGATAGGCAGAGGTTCAATATACTTCCAAGTAATGCCAAAAACTTTAAAAATGGACCTCAATGCCTCCCTGCTGAGCACCCAGCATAAGGAAAAATTCTAGAAATCTGCATTAGGTTAAGGGCTCACGGCTAAGTCACGCAGAATTCACTGATTCTCCTGAAATCGTCACCATAAAGCAACGTCGAGCCTGGTCAGTGCTTAGCTGGGTGACCTTGGGGAATACCAGATGTTGTAAGCAGAACAAGTCATTGACAGGTCTTGAAAACAAAAAATGGCCTCTACAAACAATTCATTGCGTGTACGTAAATCCTGCAACACAGCCGACGAGGGTATAAACAGAAAACATTAATACAAACCAGGCCTTTAAATCTTGAGGGATCAGCAACAGCAATTATAATCCATACAAAACCAGGGTTTACATTCTGACTTTTGAGTTACGGGATGATAATTTTAATATTCACGTGAAAAGGTGAAATCTTACTTCAAAATAAAAAGTGTTGTTCCTCTCAAGAAAAAATGGTATGTTAGGAGGGAAGAGAGTTCTCACCTCTAGAGTTATAAATCATGTTCCGGGGAGTTCTTAGAGAATTTCATAACTTTTGGTTCGAAAATTGAAAGAGTCAGCCCATATGCTAGACAAGAAAAACTTCAGTAATCCTAGCATTGAAATGGATACCTTATGGGAACCTCAAATAATGAAAGACAGAAAATAGTAACATCAAACCGTCATTTAGATAAAAGGTTCAGTTCGTTACTTCCCCAAAATCTCCCAGATGATACCTGATGAAGGCTGTAGAGTACAACCGCCGAAACGTTGTATGAAAAACAACCAAGATGAGGATGGTCCCAATAGAAATAACAAAGCTATTGTTTTCCTTTCTCACAGTCTCTATAGTTAGTTATCTATTCACAAGACCGCTTGATTTTATATATATATATATATATATATATATATATATATATATATATATATATATATATATATACGATCAGTGTATCAATGTGGATAATGGTTCATCCGATTGTATCAGAGTATTTCATTTGCTCTTGTGATAACTCCTCATTCCTCCTGTCTGAACAACTGTCGTATGTCAGTAATGATGCTTTGCCATTGTACTTATCAGTCAGCACACAAGGCAATGCAAAGTTGAATTTGAAACCTAATGAAAGTTGAAAAGGAATTACTTATCATAGATCGTTTACCTAGATAGATCTTTTCAAAGGTTTTTATCTATGCTCATAACATTCCCGCTGTGAAGAGGCGTTGGCTCCTAGACGATTTCTATCAAAAGATGAACCAGACCATCTGCTTTGATTGTAGTTTGTTTCAAACATCACCCTCGTCATTGGTCAACGGAAAATCAAGATTTTGAGAGAAAATCACATAAAGGTGAATTTCCAAATATGATATAGAAAGCCCTTTTTCTTCTTTGCTGTTGAAAGTTGCCTTATTTACCTGGCATCTTTGATCGAAATCTAATATGTTCTTAGCACTGAGGGGATGAAGTCGATTCTAGGAGTGTTCAAGATTTGAATGGTCTTTGCAGAGGCGTTCATTTCTCTTTCTTTGACCTTGTTCCATCGGATTTGACGTATGGCACCCAGGTGACGATATTGAAAGAGAAATGGCAATTATGATTCCTGTAACCTCAAACACCGTCCATGGGGAAATCATTATCCATCTCAAAATTTGTCGACATGACTAATTGGATGGAAACTATGAGACATCTTGTGGTCAATCTTATCGGTGAATGCAGAGATAAACTGGTCGATTGGAAAGTTTGTGTAAAATAGAAAAAAGAAGAAAGTGTAGATACAGTGAATTGAAAAAAAAATCCAACACATTTTCAAAACGTTCACTTCAACATTCTTATACAATTTAGAAATGTGCAAAGTTTGAGAAAGAAGATCTGATTTTTGTACGCAACTTTTCAATGTAAAATCTCAATCTAACATTCTTTTGATTTGGGATTTTTGTTATCTTTGATTAAAATTCTGCCAAGTTCGAAGATGTATGATGGAATACTCTGAAATGTATCAAATACCCTTTGCAAACTCTTAGGTTTGAGCTTAATCTAATTCCGTTCAGCATTGTTATATCTCACCACATTGTCAAAGGAAAAGTTGACAGTAATTTTATGCCAGGAGCCTGAGTATTTGTAAGTAAGACACTCCTAATCAGGATCGTGGTTAGTCTACGTACGAGCGTTGTTCTATTTCGATTAGCGTAAGGCTTGGATATTTTGCTTCTAACATTGAAGAAACGACCTTATGTGCAGAAATATCTATAGAATATAATCTCAATTTTGTATCCAAAAACTTTCTTACTGTTAGAATAAATGATTGAAATGCTCGTCTTGAAGGGAAGCCTGCACGGCTGACAACACAATTTTTTAAAAAGTAAACTTTTTTCTCATATTTAGTTATTCAACACGCAATTGCTGATTTATTTCGTTATAATAATTTCTAAATATTCACAGGAAAATGATTTACGGCCACAAAAAAGACATCACGGATAACATAAACCACAGAAAGCTTTCAGCTCACAAATAGAAAATGGAATAAGGTCATTTTGACCCTCTCGTCTCCAAAAGGGCCTTCCGTCATAGCATTCCAACCTTACGCCCATTCACGACACTCAAATGGAAGAGACCTAGAACGTTGTTTTCAAAATAAGAAAAAAACGAAACAAAACAAAATACAAGATGAAAACATCAGTTCAAAAGGAATCTATATGGGTAGACAATCGCTCGTCTCCCAAACCAAAACAGAATCAAAATATTCCTCCGTCGTTTCACTCTGTCTCCACAGCGTTGACTCAATTGCTGGACAGATCTCACTTTTCATTTTCTAAACTAAAATCTGTAAACTTAGAAATCAAAACTTTACTTGATGTCAACGACTAGTACTGTCACAAAATGCAGGGTGCTTCTGAAATATGTGTACACCTTTTTAGCTACTACTGATATATTATTTCATTTTCCATTATATCTTATGGAAGAGTTAGAATAACTTTCAGGTAAAAATCAAAGCAGCTAACATGTGTATACAATATTCTGAGGAATCTTGAACAACCTTTCAATTTCTCTCCGTTCCATTTCTTTTATATCTCAACCTGAATTTATAGGAGCAGAAAACCCTGATATTATTAATTGGAATATTTTCTATTTTTCCTTTTAAAAATGGAGTAAAGCCAAATAGAATGAGATTAATTGATTTCTTGTATCGTTCAGACTTTAAAGTCCATCTGATATATATCGGATATAGGTCGGTCCAATCTTCTGCATGATGAATCTAGAAACTAAATTTACATAGTACTATATGTCATAATCTATAAAACCTATATTGGGAAATTTTCATTATAAATCCCGTTGCGTTTTGAAAGCCCTAATGTTGAATGCATTTTTTTTCTTTAGAGATTTATGTTTCAATTCCGATGGAGAATAACATCGGTTTGTTTCCGGTTTTTTTTTAATGAATTAAAACTTCATCTGCTTCCTGGGTCATTTGCATTGCAACCCGCCTCGCTTGTGTACATAAATTTCGGAGGAATCTTGAACAACCTTTCAATTTTGGGAAATCTTCTTTTAAAATCCCGTTACGTTCTAAAAACTGAAAGCCCTTATTGCCCAAAGCATTTTTTCTTCAGAGAATTAGGTTTCAATTCCGATGGAGAATAGCATCGGTTTGTTTCTGTTTTTTTAATAAAGTAAAACTTCATCTTCTTACTGGGTCATTTGCATTGCAACCCGCCTCGCTTGTGTACATAGATTTTGGAGGAATCTTGAACAACCTTTCAATTTTGGGAAATCTTCTTTTAAAATCCCGTTACGTTCTAAAAACTGAAAGCCCTTATTGCCCAAAGCATTTTTTCTTCAGAGAATTAGGTTTCAATTCCGATGGAGAATAGCATCGGTTTGTTTCTGTTTTTTTAATGAAGTAAAACTTCATCTGTTTACTGGGTCATTTGCATTGCAACCCGCCTCGCTTGTGTACATAGATTTTGGAGGAATCTTGAACAACCTTTCAATTTTGGGAAATCTTCTTTTAAAATCCCGTTACGTTCTAAAAACTGAAAGCCCTTATTGCCCAAAGCATTTTTTCTTCAGAGAATTAGGTTTCAATTCCGATGGAGAATAGCATCGGTTTGTTTCTGTTTTTTTAATGAAATAAAACTTCATCTTCTTACTGGGTCATTTGCATTGCAACCCGCCTCGCTTGTGTACATAGATTTTGGAGGAATCTTGAACAACCTTTCAATTTTGGGAAATCTTCTTTTAAAATCCCGTTACGTTCTAAAAACTGAAAGCCCTTATTGCCCAAAGCATTTTTTCTTCAGAGAATTAGGTTTCAATTCCGATGGAGAATAGCATCGGTTTGTTTCTGTTTTTTTAATGAAGTAAAACTTCATCTTCTTACTGGGTCATTTGCATTGCAACCCGCCTCGCTTGTGTACATAGATTTTGGAGGAATCTTGAACAACCTTTCAATTTTGGGAAATCTTCTTTTAAAATCCCGTTACGTTCTAAAAACTGAAAGCCCTTATTGCCCAAAGCATTTTTTCTTCAGAGAATTAGGTTTCAATTCCGATGGAGAATAGCATCGGTTTGTTTCTGTTTTTTTAATGAAATAAAACTTCATCTTCTTACTGGGTCATTTGCATTGCAACCCGCCTCGCTTGTGTACATAGATTTTGGAGGAATCTTGAACAACCTTTCAATTTTGGGAAATCTTCTTTTAAAATCCCGTTACGTTCTAAAAACTGAAAGCCCTTATTGCCCAAAGCATTTTTTCTTCAGAGAATTAGGTTTCAATTCCGATGGAGAATAGCATCGGTTTGTTTCTGTTTTTTTAATGAAGTAAAACTTCATCTTCTTACTGGGTCATTTGCATTGCAACCCGCCTCGCTTGTGTACATAGATTTTGGAGGAATCTTGAACAACCTTTCAATTTTGGGAAATCTTCTTTTAAAATCCCGTTACGTTCTAAAAACTGAAAGCCCTTATTGCCCAAAGCATTTTTTCTTCAGAGAATTAGGTTTCAATTCCGATGGAGAATAGCATCGGTTTGTTTCTGCTTTTTTTAATGGGGTAAAACTTCATCTGCTTCCTGGGTCATTTGCATTGCAACCCCCTTCGCTTGTGTACATAAATTTCGGAGGAATCTTGAACAACCTTTCAATTTTGGGAAATCTTCTTTTAAAATCCCGTTACGTTCTAAAAACTGAAAGCCCTTATTGCCCAAAGCATTTTTTCTTCAGAGAATTAGGTTTCAATTCCGATGGAGAATAGCATCGGTTTGTTTCTGTTTTTTTAATGAAGTAAAACTTCATCTTCTTACTGGGTCATTTGCATTGCAACCCGCCTCGCTTGTGTACATAGATTTTGGAGGAATCTTGAACAACCTTTCAATTTTGGGAAATCTTCTTTTAAAATCCCGTTACGTTCTAAAAACTGAAAGCCCTTATTGCCCAAAGCATTTTTTCTTCAGAGAATTAGGTTTCAATTCCGATGGAGAATAGCATCGGTTTGTTTCTGTTTTTTTAATGAAGTAAAACTTCATCTTCTTACTGGGTCATTTGCATTGCAACCCGCCTCGCTTGTGTACATAGATTTTGGAGGAATCTTGAACAACCTTTCAATTTTGGGAAATCTTCTTTTAAAATCCCGTTACGTTCTAAAAACTGAAAGCCCTTATTGCCCAAAGCATTTTTTCTTCAGAGAATTAGGTTTCAATTCCGATGGAGAATAGCATCGGTTTGTTTCTGTTTTTTTAATGAAGTAAAACTTCATCTTCTTACTGGGTCATTTGCATTGCAACCCGCCTCGCTTGTGTACATAGATTTTGGAGGAATCTTGAACAACCTTTCAATTTTGGGAAATCTTCTTTTAAAATCCCGTTACGTTCTAAAAACTGAAAGCCCTTATTGCCCAAAGCATTTTTTCTTCAGAGAATTAGGTTTCAATTCCGATGGAGAATAGCATCGGTTTGTTTCTGTTTTTTTAATGAAATAAAACTTCATCTTCTTACTGGGTCATTTGCATTGCAACCCGCCTCGCTTGTGTACATAGATTTTGGAGGAATCTTGAACAACCTTTCAATTTTGGGAAATCTTCTTTTAAAATCCCGTTACGTTCTAAAAACTGAAAGCCCTTATTGCCCAAAGCATTTTTTCTTCAGAGAATTAGGTTTCAATTCCGATGGAGAATAGCATCGGTTTGTTTCTGTTTTTTTAATGAAGTAAAACTTCATCTTCTTACTGGGTCATTTGCATTGCAACCCGCCTCGCTTGTGTACATAGATTTTGGAGGAATCTTGAACAACCTTTCAATTTTGGGAAATCTTCTTTTAAAATCCCGTTACGTTCTAAAAACTGAAAGCCCTTATTGCCCAAAGCATTTTTTCTTCAGAGAATTAGGTTTCAATTCCGATGGAGAATAGCATCGGTTTGTTTCTGCTTTTTTTAATGGGGTAAAACTTCATCTGCTTCCTGGGTCATTTGCATTGCAACCCCCTTCGCTTGTGTACATAAATTTCGGAGGAATCTTGAACAACCTTTCAATTTTGGGAAATCTTCTTTTAAAATCCCGTTACGTTCTAAAAACTGAAAGCCCTTATTGCCCAAAGCATTTTTTCTTCAGAGAATTAGGTTTCAATTCCGATGGAGAATAGCATCGGTTTGTTTCTGTTTTTTTAATGAAATAAAACTTCATCTTCTTACTGGGTCATTTGCATTGCAACCCGCCTCGCTTGTGTACATAGATTTTGGAGGAATCTTGAACAACCTTTCAATTTTGGGAAATCTTCTTTTAAAATCCCGTTACGTTCTAAAAACTGAAAGCCCTTATTGCCCAAAGCATTTTTTCTTCAGAGAATTAGGTTTCAATTCCGATGGAGAATAGCATCGGTTTGTTTCTGTTTTTTTAATGAAATAAAACTTCATCTTCTTACTGGGTCATTTGCATTGCAACCCGCCTCGCTTGTGTACATAGATTTTGGAGGAATCTTGAACAACCTTTCAATTTTGGGAAATCTTCTTTTAAAATCCCGTTACGTTCTAAAAACTGAAAGCCCTTATTGCCCAAAGCATTTTTTCTTCAGAGAATTAGGTTTCAATTCCGATGGAGAATAGCATCGGTTTGTTTCTGTTTTTTTAATGAAGTAAAACTTCATCTTCTTACTGGGTCATTTGCATTGCAACCCGCCTCGCTTGTGTACATAGATTTTGGAGGAATCTTGAACAACCTCTCAATTTTGGGAAATCTTCTTTTAAAATCCCGTTACGTTCTAAAAACTGAAAGCCCTTATTGCCCAAAGCATTTTTTCTTCAGAGAATTAGGTTTCAATTCCGATGGAGAATAGCATCGGTTTGTTTCTGTTTTTTTAATGAAGTAAAACTTCATCTTCTTACTGGGTCATTTGCATTGCAACCCGCCTCGCTTGTGTACATAGATTTTGGAGGAATCTTGAACAACCTTTCAATTTTGGGAAATCTTCTTTTAAAATCCCGTTACGTTCTAAAAACTGAAAGCCCTTATTGCCCAAAGCATTTTTTCTTCAGAGAATTAGGTTTCAATTCCGATGGAGAATAGCATCGGTTTGTTTCTGTTTTTTTAATGAAGTAAAACTTCATCTTCTTACTGGGTCATTTGCATTGCAACCCGCCTCGCTTGTGTACATAGATTTTGGAGGAATCTTGAACAACCTTTCAATTTTGGGAAATCTTCTTTTAAAATCCCGTTACGTTCTAAAAACTGAAAGCCCTTATTGCCCAAAGCATTTTTTCTTCAGAGAATTAGGTTTCAATTCCGATGGAGAATAGCATCGGTTTGTTTCTGTTTTTTTAATGAAGTAAAACTTCATCTTCTTACTGGGTCATTTGCATTGCAACCCGCCTCGCTTGTGTACATAGATTTTGGAGGAATCTTGAACAACCTTTCAATTTTGGGAAATCTTCTTTTAAAATCCCGTTACGTTCTAAAAACTGAAAGCCCTTATTGCCCAAAGCATTTTTTCTTCAGAGAATTAGGTTTCAATTCCGATGGAGAATAGCATCGGTTTGTTTCTGTTTTTTTAATGAAGTAAAACTTCATCTTCTTACTGGGTCATTTGCATTGCAACCCGCCTCGCTTGTGTACATAGATTTTGGAGGAATCTTGAACAACCTTTCAATTTTGGGAAATCTTCTTTTAAAATCCCGTTACGTTCTAAAAACTGAAAGCCCTTATTGCCCAAAGCATTTTTTCTTCAGAGAATTAGGTTTCAATTCCGATGGAGAATAGCATCGGTTTGTTTCTGTTTTTTTAATGAAGTAAAACTTCATCTTCTTACTGGGTCATTTGCATTGCAACCCGCCTCGCTTGTGTACATAGATTTTGGAGGAATCTTGAACAACCTTTCAATTTTGGGAAATCTTCTTTTAAAATCCCGTTACGTTCTAAAAACTGAAAGCCCTTATTGCCCAAAGCATTTTTTCTTCAGAGAATTAGGTTTCAATTCCGATGGAGAATAGCATCGGTTTGTTTCTGTTTTTTTAATGAAGTAAAACTTCATCTTCTTACTGGGTCATTTGCATTGCAACCCGCCTCGCTTGTGTACATAGATTTTGGAGGAATCTTGAACAACCTTTCAATTTTGGGAAATCTTCTTTTAAAATCCCGTTACGTTCTAAAAACTGAAAGCCCTTATTGCCCAAAGCATTTTTTCTTCAGAGAATTAGGTTTCAATTCCGATGGAGAATAGCATCGGTTTGTTTCTGTTTTTTTAATGAAGTAAAACTTCATCTTCTTACTGGGTCATTTGCATTGCAACCCGCCTCGCTTGTGTACATAGATTTTGGAGGAATCTTGAACAACCTTTCAATTTTGGGAAATCTTCTTTTAAAATCCCGTTACGTTCTAAAAACTGAAAGCCCTTATTGCCCAAAGCATTTTTTCTTCAGAGAATTAGGTTTCAATTCCGATGGAGAATAGCATCGGTTTGTTTCTGTTTTTTTAATGAAATAAAACTTCATCTTCTTACTGGGTCATTTGCATTGCAACCCGCCTCGCTTGTGTACATAGATTTTGGAGGAATCTTGAACAACCTTTCAATTTTGGGAAATCTTCTTTTAAAATCCCGTTACGTTCTAAAAACTGAAAGCCCTTATTGCCCAAAGCATTTTTTCTTCAGAGAATTAGGTTTCAATTCCGATGGAGAATAGCATCGGTTTGTTTCTGTTTTTTTAATGAAGTAAAACTTCATCTTCTTACTGGGTCATTTGCATTGCAACCCGCCTCGCTTGTGTACATAGATTTTGGAGGAATCTTGAACAACCTTTCAATTTTGGGAAATCTTCTTTTAAAATCCCGTTACGTTCTAAAAACTGAAAGCCCTTATTGCCCAAAGCATTTTTTCTTCAGAGAATTAGGTTTCAATTCCGATGGAGAATAGCATCGGTTTGTTTCTGTTTTTTTAATGAAGTAAAACTTCATCTGTTTACTGGGTCATTTGCATTGCAACCCGCCTCGCTTGTGTACATAGATTTTGGAGGAATCTTGAACAACCTTTCAATTTTGGGAAATCTTCTTTTAAAATCCCGTTACGTTCTAAAAACTGAAAGCCCTTATTGCCCAAAGCATTTTTTCTTCAGAGAATTAGGTTTCAATTCCGATGGAGAATAGCATCGGTTTGTTTCTGTTTTTTTAATGAAGTAAAACTTCATCTGTTTACTGGGTCATTTGCATTGCAACCCGCCTCGCTTGTGTACATAGATTTTGGAGGAATCTTGAACAACCTTTCAATTTTGGGAAATCTTCTTTTAAAATCCCGTTACGTTCTAAAAACTGAAAGCCCTTATTGCCCAAAGCATTTTTTCTTCAGAGAATTAGGTTTCAATTCCGATGGAGAATAGCATCGGTTTGTTTCTGCTTTTTTTAATGGGGTAAAACTTCATCTGCTTCCTGGGTCATTTGCATTGCAACCCCCTTCGCTTGTGTACATAAATTTCGGAGGAATCTTGAACAACCTTTCAATTTTGGGAAATCTTCTTTTAAAATCCCGTTACGTTCTAAAAACTGAAAGCCCTTATTGCCCAAAGCATTTTTTCTTCAGAGAATTAGGTTTCAATTCCGATGGAGAATAGCATCGGTTTGTTTCTGTTTTTTTAATGAAGTAAAACTTCATCTTCTTACTGGGTCATTTGCATTGCAACCCGCCTCGCTTGTGTACATAGATTTTGGAGGAATCTTGAACAACCTTTCAATTTTGGGAAATCTTCTTTTAAAATCCCGTTACGTTCTAAAAACTGAAAGCCCTTATTGCCCAAAGCATTTTTTCTTCAGAGAATTAGGTTTCAATTCCGATGGAGAATAGCATCGGTTTGTTTCTGTTTTTTTAATGAAGTAAAACTTCATCTTCTTACTGGGTCATTTGCATTGCAACCCGCCTCGCTTGTGTACATAGATTTTGGAGGAATCTTGAACAACCTTTCAATTTTGGGAAATCTTCTTTTAAAATCCCGTTACGTTCTAAAAACTGAAAGCCCTTATTGCCCAAAGCATTTTTTCTTCAGAGAATTAGGTTTCAATTCCGATGGAGAATAGCATCGGTTTGTTTCTGTTTTTTTAATGAAGTAAAACTTCATCTTCTTACTGGGTCATTTGCATTGCAACCCGCCTCGCTTGTGTACATAGATTTTGGAGGAATCTTGAACAACCTTTCAATTTTGGGAAATCTTCTTTTAAAATCCCGTTACGTTCTAAAAACTGAAAGCCCTTATTGCCCAAAGCATTTTTTCTTCAGAGAATTAGGTTTCAATTCCGATGGAGAATAGCATCGGTTTGTTTCTGCTTTTTTTAATGAAATAAAACTTCATCTTCTTACTGGGTCATTTGCATTGCAACCCCCTTCACTTGCAGTGACATGTCACTTACATTGTTGCTGCCAGTTGTTGATCATTACTAAGTGAATCACCTATGGGGCTGAAATATGGAACCCTATCAAAGGATTGATTCTCAAACTGAGATCTATACAACGTGTTTAAGATGAAATCATACCCAACATCCTGAGCAAGATCGCAATACAGAACTGTATACTGGAGCAAAACATGACAGTTTTATCATGGTATCCATTGATAAAAATTGAGTGGCGACGGGCTGGTGCAAGAATGACGGACAAACGCTAAATATCACGACTCAGTGCATGGATTGCTAGAGGTCATATGAGAAATCGTAGACGGCTAAAAATAAAATTGCCTGAGGAACTACACAAGTTTAGTAAGTACTGGCATCGCAATGCCCATTATAGAGAGATCTGGCGAATCTTGGGGAAGGTATGTCCAAACGATAAAAATTGAAAATGATGATGGAGTAGTTCATGTATGCAATATCCAGAATATTCCCAGTTAACGTAAGCTTTTGCCCCATCTGCCAAATGTTCTTCCATCAATCCTGATGCCTACGTAGGTTGGCATTGTTCCCTAACAAGATGTCAAAGGGAGGCTAAAAGGCTGTGCCCCATGTGCAAAGATGACTAGGAACAATGCAAGACCGGGGCATCCAACTCCCCAAAGCATCTTTCCATACCTGCATACTTAATATATAATGGCAAAATATTTGCTATTTATTATTATACCTTTTAATACAGAAACACGGAAGGGCTCAAAAAATTTCACAAAATCACCAGGGGATTCACAATGTTACTGTGACACCTACACCTAATGAGAGCGATTATATTATTTGTCCGAAACACACAAGGAATATTTCATTGATCTTCCATGAATGAATATTGATTGGTAAGTATATCAAACAAAGTGAACGTCTTGCCTTTTCTGAATCGGATAACAATCGTCTTAAAAAAGACAAACAAGCTTGGAAGTCGTACATGCGCCAGTTCTTTCCACTTTGTGACATACAATAATGCCTTGGATGGTGCAGTTTTGATTATTGAAGGTTTTCATGTAGTACGGTTGAGACATTCTTGTACAAATCAATAAAACTATGTATGAACTGGTAAAAAAAATTGAATTATAGCCTTTCATCAGAGCTGCTTTCGATTGTACGGATTAATAAATTTAGTGTACCAATCAAGGTATACAAGTATACGGTATTAGTGTGGAGAAAAAAAGTTGTAGTGGGGAGTTTTCGGTGTGTCAGTCAGTCACAGCCTGTCAGTCATCCAGTCATGACAGCAATTGGTATTTGAGAAGATCACACATGTAAGAATGAAAACTTTTGTTTCATTCATCAACAGATATGGAATAATATCCCCAATTTAACTCTAGCTAAGTAATTTTTTTTCATCTACACAGGTTTTCAAGCTCTCACAAAGTATGACATATGTACCAAATTCGAGAGGCAAAAAATATTTGAGATGGTAAATGAATGAGTCTTAACGAAAAGCAAAATAAATCTTGCACGTTGCGCTAACGATTCTGTCAAAATTTAACAAACTAGGCTACAAAACTGTATTTCACTCAGTTTCCTCGCCGGAACTAAATCTGACCACCTACCATCTTTTTTTTCAATTATTTCGACTACTTCCAGCGAAGAAAAGTCTCCCATAACCACTCCTTTTACATTTGCTTTTTTATGTTTAACACCTGGGTATAATTATTCCATATCACCTTTTGACTTTTATACTGTTAACTTTCATCTTTTTGTATCATCTCCCTTGACAGTTGAGTTATAATACAATTTGAGACATTACAGATAAAGATTACTAATTAAATCAATACATTTGTTCGTTTTTTTATCAATCAAGAATATTTTTCTTTGAAGCAAAGCAATCATGCAACATTGTAATGCAAATAGAATATATTTTTGAAGTTAATAAAGACCCAATTCAGTGTCCATTAATCTGAAGAAATTGAGTTATTCATAAAGTTAATTGAAACACGAATGGCAGCGTATTAGAAACCATCAACCAAAACTGTCACCAGAACAATCAAAATAGGTTTCGTCAATTTAACTGGCTGAAAAGAGAACCTGAAATTTGAATATTTATTCTTCATTTAAATTTGAAAGCAACCCCTCCTAAAATACTACATGATTTAACTTGCAATGTACGTTTACGCTAGACTGATCCCTGAACCCGGCAGCATTGAAGATTTTTTTCTAATTTAGATTTTGTTACTGATCACTATCGGACAGACAGAAAGCGAGAGAAGTAAATCATTCATTGATCTTTTTTTCCCCCAAAAATTTGATTGATCATCCTCAACACAACTTACAGCCAAAAGACGTTGATCAAGTGACGGTCTCTATTGTAGGACTAACCAGACCTGTTCATCTTTGATTTTTTTTTTTTTGTCGCAAAAGAACAAATGCTTTTTGAAATGTCTTTGATAAAAAGGAAACCAGAATCCAAACAAAGAATTTAATGAAACTCAAAAGTTCAGGTTAAACTAATGATATATATATATATATATATATATATATATATATATATATATATATATATATATATAAACAGACTGGAATACATAATACATAGATTTATGATTAATAGATATACATATACAATGTATGGATCAGATGATAACAGAAGAGTGAGAATAAGAACCTCTTTGAATAACGTAGTTGTTTTTCATCCAAAAATAGCGTTCTTTATATTTGTTTTTGCATTATCAATTACATTAAAATCTATGAGTGTTTGGAATCTTCACATTGGGGTTGTGAAAATACAGTTACTTTATTTTAGCCATTCAAAATGACTATTGTCTCATACTGATGTCAAACCGAATATTGCCTGAGGCAAATATCGTCAATTTTCATGGTACAGAAAAAAGACAAACATGTCATTACCCTGATTGCAAAAACTTGTACTTATCAATATTGAAATATACTGACGCGAAAAGATTGGATGAAAAATCGAGAAGGAAAGGTTTGCAATGAACAAAACAACGTATTAGAAATCCATCTCAAGAGTTCATACACGTGCAATTAGTTGTTTGATGTCTGGTCAAATAAATTGCAATACGTCAAAAGGTAGTGTTTATCTCATTAACAGTTTATTCCTTTAAATAAGTCAATAATCCTCGAATCAACATTTCAGAAATTGTTCATTAGAAGAAAAAACAGTTCAGTGTTGGTTTCGCTCCTGTGGGTGAAAAATATGAAAATTGTGTAAATGTTTTTGTTCAATCGACCAGCAGCGTGAGGATTGAAAGATGAGGAAACATAATTATTTCTGTTCATAATTTGATGAAGTTGGATGACATTTTCAGTCAATATTTACCTTTAATCAACGAAATACAATCAATCATTATCTGTGTTGTTTTTTTCTCGTTTTATTTTGTCCAACGTTTATCAGGATATTATATTCACATGTCTTTCGGATAGTGTAACGGTTAACACGTATGCCGTTTACGTCCCTGATGAAGGTCCTGTGTTTGGTTAATGTTAGGAGCAGAGAACGTGGTAAATCTTCAATCAAGATATTCCTTTGTGCACTTGCACTATTTAAGTATTTCTGGAACCGTATATTTCAGATGGCGTTGCATCCCATCAAGAGGCTTGATGGAATAAATTGTAGGAATAAAATTTTGGTGTCGACCAGGATTGATACTTGCAATGATTACTTAGCTGATGTAAGCCATGGAACCTTTTCGGTTGTTCTCCGGAAACAGACTCTTGCGTTCACATCTCTTGCAGTTTGTTCTGAAGAGTAAAAACCAAGGAATGTTGTTTAAGTGAAGAAATAAAGATTTCTTCCAATATTAGAAATAATGTCGATTGGTGATTTTTTGAAAATCATTCCAAGAAAATAACGACAGTACATTCTCGTATATGAGTCGATATTTGAAGACTGAAAGTTAAAAAATTGGGTATTGAACTATACATGAGTAATAATTCTGTAAAATTGAATTTTTAACAAAATGAGTCAAGAAAGCTATTAATGAAAACACGTACAACGCTTTCAGTAAATAAGCTCATGAACTTAAAATTGGATAGCTTGTTATGGAGTATAATTCCATATGATATGACATACATTCAGTAATTATCTCTGATAAACCTGTGTCAACCTATATACTAGGCCTATCATGAATTAATGATTTATTGACCATAATTCAGTGGTTGACCTATACACAAGATCAATTTATACTCAAGCATACGGTAATAAGTACAATTTTCCTTTTTTTTCAAGCAGAATATTAATTGGGAAGTGATTTTCAAAAACTCAAAACAAAGACAACATCATTTATTGTACCTGAAATTTTTTACCAACATTTTCTGTCTAATGATTTATTGTAACTTATTCTGACCATCACTCTACAACCGTGAGAAAGCAGTGTGGATTGGAAATGAAGGATAACCTGTCTAACTCACTTTCTGTTTGGCTTAAAGGAAAGCCAGGTTGGACGGATCAGTTGTTTCTACCAATTGAGTTACCCGATCCCCAGGAGTTTCAGAAGATCGAATCTAACCTCTGAGCCCATCAGTCAATCTTCATTTATATCTCTCAGCACCATATTTGTTATTATTTCTACGCTAATAACATTGAAACCAACCACATTATATATATTTAGAGTTTACTTGATCGAGAAATTGCCGACCATTATCGTTTTTTTCAAATTTCTTATCAGTACTAAATACTTACAGTCATGGACTTACAGCCAATGCAAGTTGCGATAAAAAGACACTTGAATAAAAAAAAAATGAAAGAAAATATTTTATTTACTGATGATGATGATCATGATCATGATAGTCATCATCATCATCATCATGATACGGATGATGATGGTGATGATGGCCGCCATTGTTTCATCAAATGAAATATAAAATTAGTATTGCTGCAAATAAACAAAATAAAATCCCCGAAGGAAAAAGAAATGTCTTAAACTAACAAATGGAGGACAAAAGAGAAAGAAATCAACTTCTAAGAGTCAGCCAATTAATTTCATATCATATTTCCATTCTTATTTCAGAAAAATAATTGGAAACTTTTTTTATCTCAAAAGATATTCTCTGCTTCCCTATTAAAGATTGGCAAGCAGGGGAATTTTACAAAAGAAGTTTTGATTGAAATGCCAAGATATTTCGTATGCCCAGGGGTCAATGGATTGCCACCTTGGCAGGTTGTCAAATGAAAACAGACTGTCACAACTAACAGGTTGAATAAATGTTTGTTTTTGGCTTGTTGGTCAGTCAGGGAGATAGGAGAGGTATGGATTCAAAGGGCTGGATAGCTGAGGATCTAGCTTCAAAAGAGTTACATCAGTTAATTTTGATCTCGTATGTCAGTCAGTCAGTCCGCTACGGTCATAGTTACTAGAGATGTAACCAATATAATATCTTTTCTACATATTCAGAGCATCAATTCATTATTTGAGAGGCTTATCTGATGATGATCTCCAAAGACTTGGCAACAAGACTGATCATAGTTAGTATTATGTCTTACGTAATATAATTCATAATCAGCCACGATTTTGCATGTAATCTCTGGGGATTCTTGTAGTGAGTTGCAAAGCCAAGCAGTTTCTCTAACAGTTTTGCAACATGGCTAACACATCGCTATTCATTTTCAAAAATTGATTTTATATTCCGGACTATTGTTTTTTCTCTAATATACTGTTTTGCCTTCATGGGATTTTTTATATAAAACGCACTCGTGTTGGATGGTCCCTAGTTTGAGATTTGCGACGCCCATGGTAGAGAAGTGATGTGAATCCTGGAGAAGGTCTATGTCCGATGGACGTTGAAAGAATGATGATGATGATGATGATGATATTCAGGTTGGGTTCCATGTTGCAGTTCCCTAGGTGACTTGAGGGAGGATGCATTGGTTGTAAACTGCCCTTTTTGTGAGTTAGTTTATTTCATTTCTGGAAGTTGAACTTACTCGAAATCTTCCCAGCATCGGGTTATTCGTTGTTCGATTTCTGAAAAAACAAACAAAGACAAGTGAATTAGTTTTTCAATTGCACAGCCTACTGAATCTTTCCCTACTTTGAATTATATTGAATCAGTTACACGTGAGCAATCACTAGTTGAACTAACATCTAATGGCTGGGTCTGTCGAAGCTTTATTTCAGCATCCAGGCCCAGACTATGTTTGCAGTTGCTCAACTCCAATCTTACGATAACTACTGTATGTCACCAAAGTGATTTCGCATTAACCCTTCAAGTTCGGAGAGGGTTTGCTCAATCCACTTCTTCCTGCTGGGTGCCCTTTGTACGGACATTAAGTTCTCTTTTAAAGGCTTCTATGTAACTCAGTTGTTGCTTGAACCACGACCAACCAAATCAGTGGCAAACACCAGGTTAATGTGAATGATTATCAAAAACTTCAAACGATTTTCAAATCATCGTGACTGTTAAGAAATTCAGAAAAAAACTTCCTCAAATTAGCATGAAAAAGTTATTGGTGTTACATATTCTCTTTAAAATGATCATAAACAGATGTTTTTATTTGTAACGTGATAATTAAGAAGGTTAAAATCGTATTGCATAACTAACAAATTGTTTTTTTATGATTCCTCTAAGAAAGAGAGCAGCAGTGACCTTTAATAAAATATATTTGGGGTTTTTTCCGATAAAAAAAAAAAACATGTTGGAAAAAATGATTCAGCCCAAATCTTTCCCGTAGGTTTGGAAGCAAGCAGAACATGATTTTTTTAAATATTTCAAACAGATTTGCAGTGGATACCAAATCGTATGAAAACAAATTTGAAGAACTGACTCAGAAAACTAATACATTGAACGGAGGCGGGAGACGGGAACATTTCAATTTAGAAATTCAATTTGTTTTCAGAAAGATAGAAAGAAGAAAAAGATGTCTGAATATTGATTTCCAAGTTCTTGAATGAAATAATTGGAAAAATTTGTCTGAATATAGCTCTGAAGGATGTCATCTTTCAATTGATTTAGTCGATTTCGACAAATTAAATTCGAGTTAGCAGCTTTGCCAAACAATCAAGAACAAAAACAGTCCTGAATAAATATAGCCAAATACAAAAGGTAGAGAAAAAAGGAAAAAAGAATCTGCCATTATGGAAATATCAACAAAGATGAGAATCATGGACAATATGCTGCTTTGAATCAGTGTTTATAAAGGTTCGTTTTCTTTTTTGTCAATTTATCTTCTATATTTATTCAAAGAAAATAATAAAAGATGTGAAAACGCATCAATTCAAGATTTGAAAATCTTTATTCAAATATTTTGGGACAATTGCTCTAAGTCAACTGTGAAGACAAAATTAAAAAGTGTAGAAATAAGAAAACGTGTTTGTCACATTTGCAGCTGCTGTTAATGAACG
Source organism: Thysanoteuthis rhombus (assembly GCA_963457665.1). Lineage (NCBI taxonomy): Eukaryota > Metazoa > Mollusca > Cephalopoda > Oegopsida > Thysanoteuthidae > Thysanoteuthis > Thysanoteuthis major. The sequence continues at coordinate 30,313,072 of OY735224.1, forward strand.
AATGGATGGATAACAATTGGGAACAAATACAGTCGTGTTTTTTTTGTTGTTTGTTTTAACTAATACAAAGATAAGCACTGAGTAGACGTGCAGTTGAACAACTGCATACCCAAAGCGTTGCTCGGATAGTTCACAAAATATTTCACAATGGAGTGTCCTCATGTAGCATTTGATACAACTCACTCGCTGATTACATTGAGCGTAAAACTGTTGGTTTCGTCTTTTGCTGAGTATTTTCTGAGGTAGCGAATGACTCCAAGCTTTTGGCATAAAAAAAACAGATTTTTACGGTACAGATTCCTTTTTAGCTGGACTATGAGCAGCTAGATAGAAGTTGCTTAAAAAAAACAATATAGGAAATATTGTTTGAAAGAAATTAGAAAATAGCCGTTGGTTAGATGTGGAGAGAAAATGCTAATGAAGAAAAAAGGTTTTTCCCTCCAGGTGGTTCAGCCTTAGAACCGTCATTTCTGGAGACGTTGATGGAGAAAAGAAAATATATGGAGGACAGTTGTACAAATATGGACGCAGACATTAAATGGAGTGAAAAGAACGCATTCAAAAACATCCATGGTGAATAGAAATTGATAAGAAATACATGTAATGGAAAAATTAATACAGTATGTTTTGTAAAGAAAAGATAAGTAAAGACACCTGTTTATTTTCGATTATTCCTATACATAAAAATGAAAAACAGGAAAGATAGGTATTTAGGGGACACGTTGCATGATGGGTCGAATATCGTTTTGTCTATCTATCGAGACGAACCTGATGAATTTTGCCTGTTATGAGTGGTATTGTTGACCAAGTTCAATCATAAAAGGATGGTTAGTTCAAGTAAGGTACAAGAAGGAACTAAAGAAGGCAAAATAGTAAGCATGACCTTTGCAAAAAATAATGGTTGTGGTATTTGCATTTGGTAGGTATAAAGTTTTTGCAAATTTGCAATTCGAGGAAAATAAGTGACAAAAGACAATATATATATATATATATATATATATATATATATATATATATATATATATATATATATATATATATATATATATATATATATATATATATATATATATGTATATATATATGTATGTATCAATGGTCAAAGAATAAAGACTATACCGGCTGCAATATTAAGGGAAAGGGGGAAGGCAAAAGTTAACCGGCAAGAAATGCCAGGGCAAAAAAGCAATTGACTTGATGTGTTCAGGGTTTTTATCAGAAGTCTTCGTAGGAAGTGACATTTTAGATATCTATCCAGAAGAAAGGTTTTGTATTTAATTCTTAACTTCCTAACTAAAAGTTTAGTGGTCACCACAACAAGAATGGTTGAGATTTAGATGAGGGGGGCCCAAAATTTAAATATTATTTTAGGCTCCTAACCTTATACGTATCAGAGCAAAAATGGGGAAATGTCGATGTTTTGCCTATAGTATCCGATGGATTTTGCTCTCCTTTACATGAATATGTTTTTTTAATTCTAGATCTGTTGGCAAAAAAATTCAACCTTTAATGAACTCATTTTGCTTATAGATGCGAATAAGCCTACATCGATACCAAAGATTCGCTTAGTTTCACTCCTCTGTAACAATGAACAGGGATTGATAATTTTAGTTAAGATATTTTGAAACGATTGTTAAAAAAATCTTTTATTGAAACAGTATACGGAAGATTTGAAACAGGAAATTATATTCGTAAGGATATCAGCTGCCGTTCATAAACAAAGTAAACAACATTTTTGAAAAACGACGAACTGTTACTATATCTAATTTATTTATTTATCTATTCATTCACCATCACTTTCTGCCTCAAGGATACAGCCATTGCAAGATGTTTACATCGATTCAAATAAATGAATGTCCTGAAATCACATTGTAACGTTGGAGTTGAAAGTTTTAGTTCAAATATTTAGGGACTATTGCTCAAAATGTCACGTAAAGACATCATACGGAAGCTTTGAAATTGAAAAACGTGTTCATTATGATATCAGCTGCCCTCACTAAATGGAAGCGGCAACTGTTTGAGATAAAGGGACGAATTAAAACAATTCCTTCCAAAGCGATAATTTTTTACGTAATCTTTTTTTTATAATTTATTTTTCAGTTTATCTTTTATTAGTATTTTCTGAATCAAAGACACAGACAACTCCCCCCCCTTTTTTAAAAATACATTCTGCAAATAAAAAAAAGTGCCTTAGAATACGTCAACACAAAATAGAAATATTGATTCAAATGTGTAGGTGAAATTGCTCATAATCCCCTGTTAAGTGAGTTTGCGAAAGTGTCAAAATAATACAAAACGTGTTCAGTAGTATATCAGCTGCCCTTGTTATTTTCTCTGTCGTATTTGTGCTGTAAAAGCCTGATGGTATACTAGTAACTCGTACCAAACAGCTGCTTTGATTAAACTAATAGGACACTTCTATTTGACAGAGGTGCGAATCAATTCCTTCCAAAGCGTTGAATAATTGGATTATCTTGTTTTTATCTAAACATTTATCGGACCTGATTTTGTGCATTAAAGAAACGGACGTCGTCAGATCTTGTCTAGACAAGATTAGGGAATCAAAAATTCAAAATAATCAATATTTCTTAAACAAATGGTCGATTTATCGGTAAAATATTTTTTCTTTCTGAATCAGTTATGAAGGAGAATTCGAATCAAAGTTTGAGATCACTGCTCTGTTTTCTCACCCAATACAGAGTTTCAGTCGTATTGCAATTATAGATATTAAGCAGCATCGTGTTGGGTCAGTACTTTCATAAAACTCTTGGTCATGCAAGCAGATTCAGATCTTGGAGAGAAATTCCCGTGGTGATCCGTCAAACTTCCTTCGGGGGCATTGATCGGTACAGAATAGTTATTAAAATGACCAAAAACACCCCTCCCCTCAACTCTTACCTTGAGCGCCCTGACACTTTGTGCTGCAATTGAAAAGAAATGAACGATTGAATTCGATTCTCAATAATTGAATTCGGAAGAACCAACAAAGAGCACAATTGTTCATGCAAATGAGATTAAAAAGAAAACTTACTTTCTTTTGAAAGGGAGACAATTGCTTTGGATTGCATGAAAGATATTGTGTCTTTTTTTTTGGTGCTCAAGATGGAAATATCTAAACACCAACACCCTAAAGTCAATACCATTTTTCAGCAATCGATCGCTAATAGCTCAAGATGTAAGTGAGAAAAAAACAACACCAACTGACTTTCTTATGAAAGGAAGACAATTGCTTTTGGTTTGCGTGGAAGGAATTGTGTCTTTTTTTTATTTTTTTATTTTTGGTTCTAAGGATGGAAATATCTAAACACCTACACTTAAAAGTCAATACCATTTTTCAGGACTCGATCACGGATAGCTAAAGAAAGAGGCAAGAGAGACATAAGGAAATAAGAAAAATGAGATAACTCAGTTATTAGAATTATCCCTCAGACAAAACTGTCACCAAAAACTGTCAGTGTAGGTTTCGTCAGTTTTAAAATGGTTTGGCGGCCGATAAGCTATGTATCTCGCATAAAAGCTGCACGAATGTAAATGATAAACTTAATTTTGCTATCTTTACAAATAAATACATTGTTGTTTTAAGCGGATACCCCACAGGAAAAGTTTTGTGCAGGGGGTCAATTTGCGGTGCAAATTTATGCCTACTTGATCACTTCTTAGTTTATTCTCTTTTTTCCCAAGCAATCATTGCTAAGCAAAAGGCAAAAGAAATTATCCATCGATCACCCTTTCTATTTTTTTCATTGATCACCCAAACATTGCTAGTTACTAAAATGCATTGGTTACGTGAGAGTTTGATTTTGAAAAAAAAATCTCTCCGATTCTCTCTTCTACATCTCACTCAAACAACACTTTAGTACTACAAGTCTGATTTTGTTTATCTGTAAGTCGTAAGTAAGGAGCTGAAACAGTGTATATCAGTGGTATTGAGTAAATGTATTCTGAAATTGCAATAACTTGAAGAATTCAGAAAAACACACTGATTCGTAACTGAATAATAATAGCATAGGGTTTGCATTTATGCTCACATTGATTTGTGACACGTGGCAAAACGATTGTACAGCATACACACACACATATATATATATATATATATATATATATATATATATATACATACATATATATATATATATATATATATATATATATATATATATATATATATATATATATATATCAGCAAGCTCTACGGCTTCAAAGATGTAGATTTTTTATAATTTCAGTCAATTATTTCTGAATAATTCTTAATGCTAATGATGTAAAATTTTCAAAGTTTTTTATGTTCAAAATAGAATTGCGTGTTGTACTATTATATATGGATTTATACATATTAACATACATGTGTGTGTATGTGTGTTTGTGTATATGTGCTTACGTTTGTACGTGTGAGTGTGTGTTTTACAATAATGGGCGAGAACATTATGAATAGCGACATGTGGCAATAATGACACGTAGTATATGGTAAAAACTAAGTATATCAGAGTCATGGGTGTGTCAGCAGGTAAGCTGTGATGTCGAATGCCTAGGTTATGGGTAAGAAAAAAAGATTTCAGTGACTCCAAAAAATGGCAAATTGCTATGACTAGATTGCTGAATCAGTATATCCCTGGAACAGCACGACTTGCAGAGTGCCCATCTTCAGTTATGATGAGTGTGTCTTAGTAGTGGTCTGAAGAGAAAAGTCACCAACCACCGACAATAAATTGGGTGAACAAGAATTATCGATGCAAGAAGTGAAAAAAGGATTCTCCCGCCAGGAACATCCCCGAATGGAGTTTTGCGATCTATGTATCAAAACATACAAAAAAAACCAATAATATTTTCTTCTTAGTGTTTCAAAACTATAAACACTTCCCTCCATTCTGTTGCCCTGATATAATAAGCATTTCTTTTGTTCACTTTTAAAAACGAAAATGTATTTTTCCGTTCATTAAACATTCAAGAAGGTTTTTATCATCGGCTTTTTATGAATTGACTCTCGTCCGATTTGTTCTCTAATCTTCATTAAAAATTTATAAACATATTCCCGGTGTCCTTACAATGTTTAAACGTTATTCATTTGAAGAAGCTGTTCCGACAATTTTTCTATCAAAATGGATGGAGATAAGTTGTATTGCTTGTTGCTATTACGAGGGGAAGTGTTATGTATTTTGTTTTATATTTTATAGTTCCTTATAAATTTATCATTGAGTGTCATGTTTGGTTTTCCTTTCTCTTGAAAAGTTGGAAAAAATATCCAAGAAAAAAAACAACAAAATCTCCTGCAATGAGTCCAGCTGCTAATGAATTCTTTAAACTGAAAAAAATGCTTTTTCATTAACGATAGAAAATTGAAAGAACATTATCGGAAGTGTTTTATTGAAAAACAAAGGGAGTCAGATCATGTTGAGAAAATGGCTGATAAAGATGACGGAATAGTGTGTAGCTTTGAATTGATGGAACCATTTATAATTCTGGACATTAAATAATCGATATTTTTTTGAATGGCTAAATGGGTATTGATGGTTTGACATCCAAAAATCGTTAATGATGACTGGACACTCCCTAATCCATCCCAAGAAAAAAGTTATAACTGAAATCATCCTAATATAAATGATCAAGTATTTCTCATTTATACATAAATACAATGAGTGCAAAAAAAAATTCTGCATTTTCAAAAAAGTTTTCGTGGCCATTCAGGTGAAAAAGATAATTTTGTTAGTATATAATTTTTCTACACTGACTGCACTGGCAAACAGAAACTAGCTTGCACACCAGAATAACATACCACTTGCTCACACACACACACACACACACAAAAGTATATAAATATATATATATATACACACACATGCATACATGCATATATATATATATGTGTGTGTGTGTGTGTGTGTGTGTGCGTTTGTATTGAATATATCGAAGAATGAGAATATTTGATGTATGCCTGTGTAAATATCATCCTTTCGAATGACTCACAAAATGGGTCTGCAGAGATAATCTGCCAAAATATGGCTGATAGGAAGTAAAGTGGTTCGACAAACCATTCAAGTCATAAATTATGATAAAGGATTCTGCCAGATATTAGGAAAGGTCTGTCCATAAATGAGTTTTTAAAGGTTGATGGTGATGATGATGATGTTGACGATGGAACGTAATATCTAATTTTTAAAAATCAGGGAAAAATCTTCCGTCGTTCTTGGTACAACCCAAAATTAGAAACTCACAAATATTCAAATTGCGTTTTCCATCATTACAGCGACACCTCAAGTTGATGTAACCATGAAATTGCAAGAATTCAAAACAAAAGAAAAGTCACTCAAATCAAACCTTCAACTTCCGACAGGGTGGGTTGGGATGGGAGTTCTTATGTCACGTGAAAATCTTTATACAATAAGAGCCAGAAAGTTTACGGCATGGAGTCTCAGGATTCAGACAACCGAAAACATTGTGGTGAATAACGAGCCTCAACTCAAAGAAAAGTGTGGAATAATGAAAGTACTTGATTTAAGAACTTCTGACCGCTGAAAGTTAAATTACAAGAAAAAGAAAGAAGGGAATACCTGTGAAGAGAAAAAAACTCCACGGAACTGCAGACAATTTAATGAAAACCTGGCCCTGGAACCACTACGAGAATCTACTTTGAAAGTGCGTAAGATCAATGAGTAGTTGTTAGAGAGTCAACTGACGAATTTATGGTTGTCTAACTCATTGAAAACAATATGATCTACTCCAATGAAGTCCATTGCAGTTTTTCAAGGGAACACAAGCTCATTCCAGACATTTCCTCCATTTTTTTTCTTTTAAGTATTCTGATTGGAAGAGCATGACTGATTAAAATCGATTGTTTGATTCACTAAAAAGAAGATAATTCTAGAGGACTCTTAAACATTCACATGATTAGAAACAGAGGAAAAATATCGATAAAAACAGATAGTGACAACGAGATTGATACCAACATATAAACAATACCTTTGTATTTCAAAGATTCGTAATCATAACATTCAGCAAGTTCTAAGCATCCGGGAAACCAATCAACTTGCCGGACACAATTTCGTCAGAGGTCTCCAGAGATAAATACACGAATATAATACCTGATAAAGAATGACATAAATGTCCTGCTTTGTTTTTATTCTTCCTAAGAGATGTGATCTCAAAAATAATCACACTTCCTGAAATGAGACAGCCTGCAGGCTAAGTAGAAACCACATCATAATTGAATTAATTCCCATAACATATATATGTATGTGTATATATATATATATATATATATATATGTGTGTGTGTGAGTGTGTGTGTGTGTGTGTGTGTGTGTGTGTCTGGGTATGTCTGTGTGTATGTGTGTGTGCATGCATGCATGGGGAACGATTAGAGATAAAGAGAGTATAATACATAAATAACCATCATAATCCTCATGATCATGATCATCATACCCAAATCCTGTTCTGGTAGATAAGCTTTATCTTCCGGTCCATTGTCTTTAATTTATCTCTCTTTTGAGAATCTCAGTCCCCCACAAATTCTGAATCCTGCCATCTCACTTTTGGTCGGTGGCAATTTCATCTGTGTTCTCAATCGATACATATATGAATATTCTATCTAATAGAGAATGTCATGAAGATATTCTTATTTTGAAGTTTACCATTTAAAAGTCAACAATTTATCGTGAATTTGACAAGAAAAATTTGTTATTTTTGACATTTCTGCTGACAAACTTTTCTAAAAAAGAATTTGTTAAAATACTCTCACATACACACCCATATGAGTGTGCCTGAGTTTAAGTCCATGTTAACATATATGTGGGTACGTGTGTGAGTGTATATGTGTTTCCATGTACGTATAACAATGGCAACATATTGGTGTGTCAATGTATCTGTGTGTATTTGCCTCGATTGTTTACTGCTTGAAGCTAATAATCATTCTTGCATGATTAATTCATAACATTTCCGCCATTTTGTGGATTTCCAAAATTTCTTTTTTTTTCCTGTTGAGAAAACGTCAAGTAAAACTGTCACCAAGATTGTCAGTATGGGTTTCTTCAGTTTTAAAATTGGTATGGCTGGCTAGCCGGCGATATGACTGTCACACATACAAACTTCACTGATGGAGCTAGAGGGCTGGAAATTCGATCATTCACTCCTAATCATGCGATTTTTTTACCCCCTCCATAAAGAAGTTTATAGTTAAAGTTCACTTTACTATTACACATGTATGTGAAATAGGTCCTCATATCTGTTAATTTGTCCCCGGGATATTCATCATTTAGTGATCACTTCATAATAGGGGACGAGAGAAGTGACTTATCCATCTTTCACCCTTTTTTCAATAATAGTTGATCACCCCAACACCTAATGTAGCCAAAACGTGTTTTTAAAGAGACGGTTCCGATTGAATTACAAACCAGACAAGTCTCCGTTTTATTTTTGGTTTATTCAGACGCAAGCAAAGCATCCGTTGACCTTTGTCCTGTTTATTTGCAAGAACTCATTACTCACACTCTGTTTGTCCAGGGACATTTTGATACTGACGATACATTTATGAAGAGACAAACCAAAACAAACAAAAAAGAAACAATTTGATTCGTCATTGTTCAATAAGAAAATACAAATAGAAGTTGAAAAAGGAAAGAGTGTTGTTAACAGGTGAAACAGCCGCTATGATCATGCATAAATCTTACAAAAAATTGTGTGATTTCCGATTTGGGAACACTAAATTATTGATGCAAACGTTGCTCTTTGACTGGTCCGTAGTTTGCAAGTTATTGCCTCTGGAAATAGATTTCTACTCTTCACTGGACTTGTGTTCTCTTTTTATCTTTTGTTTTTTAAACACAATGTTTTTCTTCTATTAATGGATGCTACTAACAATTGCCTGTGTTGACCCAACACTGAGGCCCCCTCAATGAAGGTTAGAAGCAGTTGACAAGAAGACGTATATTCTGTATATTGTACTGTTGTTTATTCAGTAATATGAAAACACGAATACAACACAAAATAATGTGCTGTTTTGGAGAAGATATTCTGAATGATCGAATGTATCAAAAGTGCTTTGATCAGTTTATTATTGAGGCTTCCTCTTCGAACATTGTTCAAAGGTTTGGAGGACACTGAGTTTGACTGTGATCAAATGAAGACATCACTCGATAATAATTACATTATATGGAAGGGCAGATAGCCATTATGCTCAAGGTATCAAAATTGTGACTAATCGATGAGCAATTTGTGCAATTTATGGGAAAGTCCTGCAAATGGTTGGACGTGTCTGAATCGCTAATTCCTTTGTTGCTAGTTAAACATGCTTTATAATACAGCTTTTGTTTTCACTCATCTGCTGTATTTACAAAGAATTTCTCTTCTAAATTTACATTTATTTTAGCCTCAACAGGATTTTCCAAATTGAAAACACTTTACAGAGAAAGATGAAACGAATCTCTTTTTCGGGAATGAAGTTTGGAAAAGATAGTTAAAGATACTGGGATATTATCATGAATTTTTCCAATGCAGTTCATGTCGAAAATGAATATTTGTTAGAAAATGTTGATATAATCTGTCATCAGAACCGCCAAAATAGTTTTATTTTTCTCCTCTTTTGTTGGTCAGTGATCACTAATAACAGTCAGGATTCAAAATTAGAACAACAACAAAAAATGAATTAAACAAAAAAACAAAAAAACAAATGTAGATGCTGTTTGATAATTATAAAGGACCATTTTAGCATAAAGTTTCACAGTATATTCAACCCATAATCACAAAAAACATATTTATTGGGGGTGGGGGGTTAAAAAAAAAACACGTAGATGTTTGATTTTTCAGCTTTCTAGACTTGTGCGTATAACACATACATGATCAGCCAGCAAGGCCGGATTGAAAACAAAAATAAAAAAATATATTGACAATTTTTGTGACAGTGTCGGTTGATAGTTTCTAAATCACTTATTTCTTTGGTGATCAGGCAAAGGCTTCACGGGTTTCACTCATCCGCGGTATTTACCAGAAATTTTCTCCTCAAATTACCATTTATTCCAGTTCCTACCGAACATCTGAACAAAAAGAACTTTGCATCAACTTAATGCAGTTATTTACAAAGAAAGATTAAAACTTCCACGAGGATGTAGCTGCAAAAAGATTTTAGGATATCGTGATATAAAATGGTGAATAGGTTTTTCAATTCAGTCAATGTTGAAAATGAGAATTTGTAAGAAACCGTATACCAAATTGTCAGATTAGGTCAACAAAGGTTTCCTCAGTTTATAAATCAGTTTTACGTACAAGCTGCACCAATTGGGCCAGAGGGCTGAAAATTTAAAAAAAAAATCATATCCTATCTAGAGAAAAGTTTTTGTTCTGTTTTTCCAACACACACCCCACAACACACATCACACAAGAAATAAAACTATTGCGTCTATGGTCTGACTTTCTGACTTGTTCTTGATAAAGATAACTTTCAATCTGCCTACGTTTAACCGACTGATACAGTTCGCCTTTTCTATCAGCATTGCACAAATAAACGATCATCGACGCCATCTTGTACGGTTTTAATCAAAATATGTCATCTCTTCAACTACACAATAAGTCAAGAAAAGATAGGGCGAAGATTACAAGATTAAAAACATCTGCAAGGAATACAATAAGCGTCAGACCAAATGAAGTCACGAAAAAATCATTATCCCCCAAGACATGTCATTCTAGATCAAAGGTGCGGGACCAGACTTCGTTATGGGGAACAAAGCAACAGAAGACATACATGTTGAATTGGACTTATTATCAGGAAGAAATGAGTCAGATAAATATTACATCCAACTTTTTTTTCTTCTGCTTTCACCATTTGACGATGTACTTTATTCATATGTATATATTTATGCTTTATAATGAATAAACATTAAGATACATTTGTGAAATTAACGTTAATATTTCATGAATAGTGTTCCGATGAGAATTAATCATCTAATAATTTTTCCAATTATTTGTTTCTACATTTCATTCTTTTACATTGGCTAAATATCAGACAAAAAATCATATTCATGTACATGACCACTGACATATTTTTTGTTGTTAATCAAATGTTGATTACACAAAAAAATATTTTTTGTAGTAACTGTGGATTAGAAAATCTCTAAAGTGAATATAAAACTGAGGTGAAATTAGACAGTGCATAACGATTGGCACGAAATCATTTGGTATCAACAGTCGCACTGAAAATTGTAAAGTATATAATCAATGTATACTACCAGCTATGATGTATAGGTGCCGAACCCTAAGATTCACAGCTTCATCCGAAAACAAACTCCGAATATCACAGAGATCAATGGAAAGAGCAATGTTAAGAATATATATACATATGTGTGTGTGCGTGTCTGTGTGTGAGTGTGCCTCAAAAATAAATCGAACCCAATCACAGTGCCATTAGTCATACGTGAAAAAAGATCTATTTGACACATGTATAAATCCACCCGTCATGTTTTTATCGCCTCTCACGCACCTTCCGACATTGTGAATCACAGACATGAAATAAATAAGGAATAACTGATTTATTCATTTGATTATTTGAAGACGTCAGTACTTTTTGGCATTCTCCCGACCAAACCTTTCTTCCCTACCCTTCCCTGCAGACAACATGATAATGAAACAAAATAAACATTCTATTTCTCTTCATTGCACTCTCTCTCTCTCACTCTCTTTCTCTCCCTCTCTCTCTCTCTCTCTCTATCTATCTATCTATCTTTATATATATATGATGGATGCATGTGTGTGAGCATAAATGTTTATATGAGTGTGTGCATGTATACTTTTCCTTTCCCTCTCCTAAAAAGTTCCCAATCTAGAACCAATTTTAAGCAGCGAATCGCGAACAACAGTTTTTCAGATATTGACTTCTAGTGTGTGTATGTGTGTGTGTGTGTGTGTGTGTGTGTGTGTGTGTGTGTGTGTGTGTGTGTGTGTATGTGTGTGTCATGTTTGATTTCAGAAGTAGGTGTAAGTCCACCATTACATTTTTCAGGTGCCAAAGGCGTTGACCAATCTTCTTGTACTCGTCTAATTCATACAAGAATTCGCAAATATTTGTTCGTCTGTCTATTTTGTGATTGAAAAATCATCCTTAAAATCAATTGTCTTCGATGTTGAATATTTGGGCCCTAAGCAGGGACCTGGATACCAAGTTAGTTATTCCCCAGTCAGATTGGGCTTTTTCTCTTCCAGTCTAGACGATGAGGGTCTTCAATGGTCGATTGAGTCTGGTAATTTGAACGAAAGTAAATGAACATTTCTTTCAGTGATTTGTCATGGAATATATTGTTCTTATTTCTTTTTATTGGATGAGTAAGTTTTAAATGAGAATCACATTTTTAGTCATGAATTAACCGGGAATATCAAGATGATTATAACCTTTTTTAATATCTGTGTTGACTGTAATTAGGAAACCGTGCATGACAACACTGAATAGCGGTCTGCTTGGTACCACCAGCGATTAGTTTTGAACTCAAGTTAAAGACACGTTGAAGAATGCTGATTTCAACGGTAGACAGCTCTTTCTTACTCCATTGCCATCCATTTGACCTATTACAGAATTGAACCATTTTGATGCTTGACTCACTTTTAAATACGTATTATAGTTTTGTGTTTACCAGGCGCTTCCTGCTGCTATTAATCGTCTTCTCATGTTTTCAGAGAGCTCTCATATTCTCAGTTAATCTCCTTGATACCCAAAATGAAAGATCTATCAAGTGATGTGATATTTGTATTACATGAGCAGATAAATTATTCAGATGTTAATCATGAAATTAATTCGGTAAATTGTGACGAAGTTCTTTTGAGATCCAGTCTGAAACGACCGACGATTAAATCTTTTCAAACTGGTAGCTTATGCCGACAAACGAATATTTCTGTTTTTACCTGATATAACTGAGAAGAAGTTTCTGGCTTGGAAACCAGATCGTTCATTTAGAGCCCTTAAAAGGCCATAATGAAGGATATCACACAAGGATCAAAGTAACAAAATGGAGATGGACTAAACACATAACGAGAAGGAGGAGAAACATATAGATCAATAGACGATTTGGTATCAGTAAGACGGTGAATACGGTAAAAACTGTCCAGACACAAGATGGATAGATGAGATAGAAAGGTTTGTCAGTAAGACATGGCAGGGGTTAACGCAATCTCTATCGTCATGGAAGGAGACCGGAAGGGCTTTTGTTATATGATGAAGATGGTGATACTGTCATTTGAACTTTTCTGGCCTTCAAACAACTAAATGACAATCCTTTTACTGCACTATAAATGTCAATTAAATTAGATCAAATGTTTCGCACTGGTCTTCCTATGACAGCAGATTACCCTACTGTTGATGCGAAGAATGGGGTAGGTGACACATCTCAGAGATCATCCTTGTTGCTCTCATTTTGATCTTCTTATGGTATATTCCTGGAGGTACAGAGACCAAACTGGTGCCTCACATTGCACAACTCACCTAAAAAGCGTGTTGAATAGTAATTTTATGTATTGTTTCGCTTCCGTCATTGTAAATGCATTGTATCATACCAAGTACATCATTCACTTCCATGACTTTCTCAGTGATGTGTACTATTTTAGGAAACCATCTTTTAGTAGTAAGCAATTTTTTTGTAGTGTGGTTCCCTTCAGTCGGTTAACAATCTCAGTCCGAGATTTACGCCGTTTCTGACGCAGACAACAAATTACGTAAACGACGAATATATTGGTTTTACTCTTTAGAGAAAATAGTAAAAAAATCTCATCAATATTGACAAGGAATAAACAGTAACAACAAAGATCATTCAGAGGTATAAATATTTATGAACGGCTTTAAAAAATCTCTAAAATAATCAGCCATTTGAGATTTTTATTGTATTTTATTAACAATTCTATACAAACCAGCCCAACGCCTCCAATGGTGCGTTTGTTATGAAAAACCGTCTACAAAAACTGTCATCATCCACATGATCACCATCAATATAGGTTTCTTTAATTTTTAACCGCGTCTCTTAGGCAGATAATGTATATATCACGTGTACAGGCTGCACTGGTGTAGCAAACGGTGCTGAAAATGTACAAATCCGGTCCTTATTTTTTCCAAGAAATAATCCATTCTACCCCCCCCTCAAATAAGGTTATAGACGGGAATTCAATTTAGAACATAGGTTTCTGCTAAATTAGTATCTTACTTCGTGTCTGCCATTTTTCACCTTTTTTTTCAATTCTGACATTTTTACTACCCAACAAAGGTGAAAAAAAATTTTACTTTGAAATCCCTTTCCAACAATGTTTCATTGATACCCCCAAATACGACATGCTATCAAAAAAACTTGATCATATGACGGTTGCAATTGAGTGACCAACCAGACGTGTTTTATTTTATTTCAATTTGCATATCTCAGACTTGGTTTCACTATTCACATGGCTGAATAAATTTTGCAGAAAAATTCAATTTGAATATTTTGTAACTTCGATGATTTTATTATCTTGGATATTACAACTCAGTGTTTTTATTTTAGTTTTCCTGATTTTGTTTTAACAATGGGTGATTAAATCCTGCTTCCTGAGAAAATGCATCGGAAATACATCAAACTTTGCACCCCAAACGGTTTCAAAGTTGATTGTAGAATAAACAGAGAGGGGAATAGTGGCAATATTTCACCTGAGAAGGTCAGGAAACACCAAAAATGTCGAAGAGCATATTGGTCAAGACTAATCAAAATAAGTAAAATGTGGATACTACTCCGAATATAACATGGAATAATTATGATATTCTATTTAAGAACTGGAGCCAACATGTCAAAGGCTTAAGAGAATAGTTGCCAAAATAGGAATGTGTTTTATAGTGAGGTATATTTCTTTCAGAGAATATGGCTAAAGTTGTATCAAAGGAAGAAGACAAACCAAATCGAAATGATATTGTTGTCTCTTTTCTTTTTTCGACCTGGATAATATTATTGGTATTTTTTACATAGTTTCTATTTCTGTGAAATAAGATACATCTCCCTTGGACAAATGAAATATACAAAGACTTCGAGAAGAGATTAAGATTTATTCATTTATTTGTGAAACCAGTTGCATGGTATGTAATGCCCCCCCTTTACCCTGTACGAAAGATGAAGTATGATTTACTAGGTCATCATGAATGTAATTATCAAGCACACATGCTTCGAGTGGTATCTTGCTACCAACTGAGTAACCCTATGGGAGAGTATATGTTAATGCATGTGTAGTAAAATCTTTTCTGATTGGTTACGAAGTTACATCAAGGCTCCACGAAATGCTCATAATACCTTGATATTTTCTGAGTAAACTTTGTAAATTTGTAAACTATGCCCAGCGTTTTTATTTGTGATTAAACTGTCTAGACTGCCATATTATTAGTCAGAGCTTGAAAAAAGTCAATTATTCTCATTACAGATATACCTTCCTAAGTGTGGTCAATTTGTTCCGAAATATTCACTTCTATTCAAAATGTATTACTGCTTTTTATCATTCCCTTCTCTCCTGATTATTTTGACGCTCTTCTATATTAGAGTCACAGATGGTAGCCTATAATGGTCGACCTCCCGCCTCACCATCACTGACTGTCGGCTGCTTTTGTTTGTACCAAAATGCTTTAAATAGACGAAACTTTGGCATTGACTGAAGCTGCTCAGAACATATTGAATGGACTTAATTTCCTGATCTTTGGAGCCTGGTTTTGAACCTTCCAATCGTTGTACATTATCCCCACGAATTTCAAAGCAGATCTTTGCGTACAATAGGTGTAAAAATAATCCGATGCAGCTACAAAATTGACAGAATATGTCTTGAATATTGAAAAATACAGTAATCTATAATTGAAGAAAAGTATTAGAACTAGATTAAACATTGAGAAGTAGAGATATCAGAAATTCTTAGTCCATATTCTACTGATTGTGAAGGCGTATGAGTAGGTTGGAATAAATCTTTTGAAATGTATTGGATACATTGAGCACTCACTGTAAATGTGAAGAGACTGACATGAATACATAGATAGATATGGTTATATAGATATTGATATATCGAATGCTTTGCATAAATAACAACATTTAAAGAAAAGTTGAAGAGGGTGCGTTTTTTATTTGAATTTTAGTCATCAGGTCGGACTATTTTTTTTTATCCCCCATGTTTTAGTTAATTTTTTTTTCATTACTTTTACCCTTCTTTATGGTCTTGACTTTGACAGCTGAGTCTTTTTTACACCTCGGTATTTTTATTGTTTTCACTCTAGACGGGAATTTTTAATTTTGTTTCTTTCTTTGAAATTATTTTTCAAACAGTTTAGGACTGTTATGCAGTTGTTATCAGCAGATAGATTTTTTTTTTAGATTATGCATACAGTCTTCATGTGTTCACACTTGCAGACACACAGACACATACACACACATCCATGCACACACACACAAACACACATCCGTGCACTCACACACACACACACACATATATATATGAATTATAAATTGCATTATATTTGAGTTGTCTAAATTGAGTGATATATCAACTGCGTTGCGACGGAAAATGATTTTGAAAAAGTTTTTAGATGATAAATTGCAATATATAATTCATTCTGTCGGACCAAAAATGAACTTTTAGAAATTGTCGGATATCCATAGCAATCATTGTATATATAAGAGATTCTATTCTACAGGGAAATCGCATGGAGCCACAGATCCCTAACGGATCATTACAAGGATGTTTTCAAGGTGATCCACATGTCCTGCACTAGAGACTGGAAACTGGATCAGAGCTGGGGTATGGAAGACATGTCACGTGTGCTTGAGAGATTTTGAGCGACGTCGAATTCTGGAGAAGCGGCTGCTCCGACCTGCACGTTAGAACGCGGCATAAGACACCTACTTCGTTTGCCCAGACCGCCAACATCAGTGCCATTCACACATTGAACTTACCACACAATAATCTTAGGAGGATTTTCCCGGATCTGACAGTCCAGTCCATGATTTAGGATATCGATGAAGATAAGTTATAGAATAACATATCTTCATCTATGAATAAAAGTGAATAAGAAACACAGAAATGCACTGGCTAATAAAAACAAGTCCACAAATTTTAAACTCTCAACCACAATTTTCATCGAAACTGCAAACAAAAGTTGGTCCAGCTGGCCGCCTGGCTGGCTGGCTGGCTGGCTCTGTCTGTCTGTCTGTCTGTCCATCCATCTATCTATCTATCTATCTATCTATCTATCTATCTATCTATATATATATATATATATATATATATATATATACATATATACACACACACACACACACATATATATATATATATATATATATATATATATATATATATATATATATATATATATATATATATATAATGCATACAGACCACACCAAGGGCGCTAGGAGGCTGACATTTCCAACATTTTCTCTCTATCATGCCTATAATTAACTTCTTTTTTTACACCCAAATATGATTTTAGAAGCGGTTCAATTTGCAATAAAAATTGATGCTAAACGTTGCACTTATCGTGAATCTTTTTTGAAAGTCTTACATAAGTGACCAATTCAGTGGTCATCCCTATTTTCTAATTTTTCATTGACCTTCCCCCGACCTCATACCGTCAGCCGCTAAAAATAATCACGTAACAGTTCCACTCGAGTGACCAATCAGACTTGTCCAGAAAAAAAACTTGTGGGTTGATTGAACAGATTGCAACACGGACAACTCTAAAAGGAACAGTTTATATCACTTCTGCATCCCCCTCTACACTTGATGAACCAATCCTGGGTGGAAAGAGTGACACCACTTCAGTTACTTGACGACTCTAATTTAGTTCATGTTGCAAACACACCTGTTTAAGTTACAATGGGATATGTGAACCCAAAACAGCGACAACTGAAGCGATAGCCAGCGTAAGAACATTATTGACAATAATGTCTCAGACCTTGATTCTTTATTATTATGGGAAAGGTATCCATAATCTAAAATGTTCTATTATCAGCTTACTGTTCACTTCCTTTCTCTATTCTACTTAAATTTGCTTTCTCAGTGATATCGATATAAATCGTCATCTCAATATCTAAAGATTTTCGGACGTCTGATCTTTACACCTATCCAGATTCTTATAACAATGACAATAACGTTAGAAAAAAGGTGTAAAATCACAGACGAGCAATGGTTTTCATTAATCAGAAATTGAAATCCAGTAGAATTTTAGAGAAACCTAGAAGGTAATCTTGGATATTCACACTTGGTTCTCGACAATTATATGAAATAAATGTATAGTAATTTTTTTAATACTTTTTTAAGCCCCCCCCCACCCCAGATATTCATTTATCACTTTCTTGTGTATCTCTGTGCGCCTCTTTTCCTGTGATGTGAAGTCGACTATTCTTCATATGATCCCATCTGCTGGGACGTGTGAAATGCATATATATATATATATATATATATATATATATATATATATATATATATATATATATATATATATATATATATATATATATATATATATATATATATATATATATATGTATATATATGTATATATATGTATATATATGTATATATGTATATATGTATATATATATATATATATATATATATATATATATGTATATGTATGTATATATATATATATATATATACATATATACATATATATACATATATATATATATATATATATATATATATATATATATATATATATATATATATATATATATATATATATATCGTCAACTTTGACTTCTTGTCTACCACTTCAGTCTATTTAGGTAAGTGAATAATTGTGGGTTCAGGGAGGAACAAAGATGTTTAGAAAATATCATTCATCTCTGCGTATTCTTAAACACGTAGTATGAACAACAGTAAATATGATATTTCCTCGATTCTATCTATCCATCTATGTCAGTCTCTTCATATCTATCTATCTATGAATTTTCACATCTTTTACTAATCCTTATATCTATTTCTATCAATATTTTCATGCCTATCCATCAATATATCAATCAATCTACCTACCCCTGTCCATATATCTCTATTTATCAACTTGATATTCCACACCTGAATATCGATGCCATAAGATGAACGACTATGACTTCTGCACTATCTTTTTACTTGCCTAGGATTCGTTTTAATTGCATTGATAATAATCCATCCATCAATCTATATATCTATCTACATTGGTTTTAAAACTACGGGGTTCCATTGATTGGGGGGGGGGATTCCACAAACACTTAAGGAATCCACTGGATCCTTAGTTTAATAATTTTACTGTAACATATCAGGCAAAAGATGTTATCAATTGACCCAGCTCTCAGAATGGAAGAAACTTCTAAGAGACTGTTTCCGATATCAGAACCCTAAACATCGTTCGTTGTACAGCAGGTGATTTGGGTGAAAAGGAAAGATAACTCCTTCTGCTAATATCAGGGGAAAAAACATTTCATATTATGAAGGACCCTATGTTCAAGAAAGACTCAAAGAAAAGAAGAGAATGTGGGGAGCCATACGTCGGCCATTATGAATCTAACCCTGGTATCTTTTGATATTGGACCCTCCACTCTACAATAACTTAGTCCATTCATATCTGATCAGCACCACCCCAACTGTATCTTTTTACTTAACTACCCCCCCCTTCAATCATCTCCCAGGGAATTCGTATTTTGACGGTTTCAAACGAATTCAGAAAAGTGTAGAGTTGAAAGCTGGCTTATATTTTGCAAGGAATTATTCTCTTTGACCTGATCAAAGATTCAGAAGATGTGGTCCTTTTGATGTGAAAGCTTCAACAAAATTGATGCAAACGTACCTTTGAGATTCGGAACTGAAGGAATAAATAGCTGACTCAGCAGGGGGTCAGAGAACAGAAGGGGTGCAAAGATAATTGCTCATGATAACTGAAAGAAGAAGAAAAAGAAATCAAGAATACACAGGAATCAACTCAATAAAGAGAAAGATAAGGAGACCATTTGTTTCATTGTCCCTTCAAAGCAGTTGAGGTTTTTTTTAGAGGAATCACGCGAAATTGTTATCTAGTTTATCATTAGCGAACTACCATTGCATTTGTCACGACACTATGAATTTGCTTTGTAGGAAATTATCAAAATATAAGCATAATGACTGTCAAAAATGATACAATTATTTACATATGGATACTTTATACAAATATATATTTCATTTACCGCTGCGATCGATTTTATATACACGGATATGAGGGAGAATTTATAACGGTAACTTTCCGTTAGTCAAATACTGTTCCGATAGAAAATGAAAGTACCGAATGACTGAGGCTTGAGCCTACGCCCAAAGTCGTTCGTTCCACCCTAACCACTCATTTGTCATTATGTCATGCAATTTTCAGAGGAATCCCGTTAGATCGGACGAGCTCATTTCTCAATTTCCTCCGTGTTTATTAATAAATGTCTTTGTTCAAATTGAATACTATTTCCTTCAGTTCTCCTGTACTGACTGACATGATGCAAGACTTTGAAGTGACTCATTATCCGTCAGAAATTCGTATTGCAAAAACTCATTCATGGCAATGCTGTTCATTATATATCCACTTTATTTGAGCCAAAAATGTGAGCACATCTTTGCGTACAATGGGCGCAAAAATGATTCAATGCAGCTACAAAATTGACGGAATATGTTTTGAATGTTAAAAGATATAAAAATCAAAAATCAAAAAAAAGTATTGGGACTAGATTGAAGATTGAGAAGTACACATTCCAGAAATCGTTGATCCATATTCTACTAATTGTGAAGGCGTATTAGTGTGTTGGAATAAACCTCTTGAAATATATTGGATATATTCTGCACTCACTGTAAAAATGAAGAGACTGACATGGATACATAGATAGATATTGATATATAGATATAGATAAATAACAATATTTAAAGAAAAGTTGAAGATGATGCTGTTTTATGTACATTTCAGCCATCAGGCCAGGCCATTTTTTTTATCCCCCATCTTTTACTTACATTTTTTTAAAAACTTTTACCTTTCTTTATGGTCTCGACTTTAATAGTTGAGTTCTTTTACACCTCAGTGTTTTGATCATTTTTATTCGAGACTGGAATTTTTTATTTTGTTTCTTTCTTTAAAATTATTTTTCAAACAGCTTAGGACTGTTTTGCAATTGTTATCAGCAGACACAATTTTTTTTTTTAGATTTTGCATACAGTCTTCATGTGTTCACACTTGCAGACACACACACACACACACACACACACACACACACACACACACATAAGTGACAAATTCAGTTGTCATCCCTGTTTTCTAATTTCTCATTGACCGTCTCCCGACTTCATACTGTCAGCTGCTAAAAATAATCACGTGACAGTTCCAATTGGGTGACCAATCAGACCTGTCCAGAAAAAAGACTTGTGGGTTAACTGAACTGATTGCAACACGGACAACTCTAAAAGGGACAGTTTATATTACTTCCATATCCCCCGACTCTTGATGAACCAATCCTGGGTGGAAAGTGGCACCACTTCAGGAGCTTGACGATTAAAATTCTAGTTCATGTTGCAAACCCTCCTCTTAAGTAACAATCGAATATGTCAAACCTAAACAGCGACGACTGAAATGGTAGCCAGCGTAAGAACATTACTAACCATAATATCTTAGACCTTGATTCTTAATTATTTCGGGGAAGGTATCCATAATCTAAAAAGTTTTATCATTATCTTACTGTCCACTTCCATTCTTTATGCTACATCAATTTGCCCTCTCTCACTTTCTCTCTCCTTCTTTCTCTCTCTCTCTCTCTCTCTCTCTCTCTCTCTCTCTCTTCTTCTCCAAGAATAACAACCTAACTACTTGTATGAAATAATACATGAAAATATTTCTGCATTAGAATTCCTACAATAAATGATTTTGCTAGTATAATAAGGTGCCTTGCACATTTTCTTTTTCCATTTCTTCTTTTCAGATTGCAAACCATTCTCAGTGATATCGATATAAATCGTCATCTCAATATCTAAGAATTTTAT
This sequence comes from Thysanoteuthis rhombus, assembly GCA_963457665.1. Lineage (NCBI taxonomy): Eukaryota > Metazoa > Mollusca > Cephalopoda > Oegopsida > Thysanoteuthidae > Thysanoteuthis > Thysanoteuthis major. Next base: position 30,335,046 of record OY735224.1, read on the forward strand.
TGATGCATAATCTTTACATCTATCTACATTCTTATGACGATGACAATAACCTTCGGAGAAAGGTGTAAAATCACAGACGAGCAATGGTTTTCTTTTGTTAGCAAATGAAATCCAGAAGAATTTTAGAGAAGCCTAAAAGGTAATCTTGGATATTCACACCTTGATTCTTGACAAAATATAAAACAAATGTAAATTGATTTTTGAGATACTTTGTTCATGTCCACACACACACACACAGCCACAGCCACACACACACACACACACATATATGCACACGCACACACACACACACACACACACACATTCATTTATCATTTTCTTGAGTAGCTCTGTGCGCCTCTCTTCCTGTGATGTGGAGTTGATTATTCTTCATATGAACTCATCTGCTGGGACAAGTGAAATACATTGGTATATATATATATATATATATATATATATATATATATATATATATATATATATATATATATATATATATATATATATATATATATGAACGAAAGTAAATATGACATTTCCTCGATTCTATCTATCCATATATCTCAGTCTTTTTATATCTATCTATCTATGAATCTTTAAATCTTTTACCAATCCTTATATTTATTTCTATCAATATTTTCACGTTTATCGATCAATATATCGATCAGTCTATCTATATCTGTCCATATATCTCTATTTATCAACTTAATATTCAACATCTGAATATCAATGCCATAAGATGCATGAATATTACTTCTCAACTGTCTTTCTACTCGCCTAGGATTCGTTTTTATTGCATTGATAATACTCTATCCATCTATCCATATATCAATCTATCTACATTCGTTTCGAAACTACAGGTTCCATTAAATCACTGATTTTGGAGGGGAATTCCACAATCGCATAAGAAATCTACTGGATCTTTAGTTCCAGAATTTTACTGTAACATATCAGGCAAAAGATGTTATCAATTGACCCAGCTCTCAGAGTGGAAGGAACTCTTTAGAGACTGTTTAGGATATCAGAACCCTGAACATCGTTCGTTGTACAGCAGGTAATTTGGGGGGAAAAGGAAAGAAAACTCTTTCTGCTAATATCAGGGAAAAAAACATTTCATATTATGAAGAGCTCTATGTTTAGGAAAGACTCAAAGAAAAGAAGAGAATGTGGGGAGCCATACGTCGGCCATTATGAATCTAACCCTGGTATCCTTTGATATTGGACCGCCCCCCCCACCACCACGATAACCTAGTCCATTCATATCTGATCAGCACCACCCAAACTGTGCTTTTTTACCAGACTACCCCCTCCCCAATCATCTCTCAAGGAATTTGTATTCTGACGGTTTCAAACGAATTCGGAAAAGCGTAGAGTTGAAAGCTGGCTTATATTTTGCAAGGAATTATTCTCTTCGACCTGATCAAAGATTCGGAAGATGTGGTCCTTTTGATGTGAGAGCTTTGAACAAATTGATGCAAACGTACCCTTAAGGTTGGGAACTGAAGGAATAAATAGCTGACTCAGCAGGGGGTCAGAGAACAGAAGGGGTGCAAAGATAATTGCTCTTGCTCGTGGTAACTGAAAGAAGAAGAAAAAGAAATCAAGAATACACAGGAATCGACTCAATAATGAGAAAGATAAGGAGACCATTTGTTTTATTGTTCCTTCAAAGCAGTCAAGGTTTCTTAGAGGAATCATGCAGAACTGTTATCTTGTTTATCATTAGCGAACTACCATCGCATTTGTCACGACACTATGAATCTGCTTTGTAGGAAATTATCAAAATATAAGCATAATGCCTGTCAAAAATGATACAATTATTTACGTGTGGATACTTTATACAAATATATATTTCATTTACCTCTGAACACGAACAAAAGAGAGAACTTATAATAGTAACTTTCCGTGTGTCAAATCCTGTTCCTATACAGAATGAAAGTACCTATTGACCGAGGCTTGAGCCTACGCCCTAAGTCGTTAGTTCCACCCTAACCACTCATTTGTCATTATGTCATGCAATCTTCAGAAGAATCCTGTTTGATCGGACGAGCTCATCTCTCAATTTCCTCCGTGTTTATTAATAAATGTCTTTGTTTAAATTGAATACGATTTCCTTCAGTTCTCCTGTACTGACTGACATGAAGCAAGACTTTGAAGTGACTCATTATCCGTCAGAAATTCGTATTGTTAAAACACATTCATAGCGATCCCGTTCATTATATCTCCAAGTTTAAGCGAGCGAAAATACAGAGTTTTCCTGTCTATGATTGAATGCAAAAAGTATATACAATTCGACCGTTCTATATTTGGAATTTATCTTTCGTTCAATTTAGAGTCAGTGCTTTTCGGGATATTAGGTTATTGTTGCTCACCGAAGCGAAGTAAACAAATTTAGTTGAACTTTTGTTTTCATCTAAGCCTATACTATCAAGCATAAGATTGTCTTCTCTTGGTAGACAATGCACCCCCCCCCCAAAAAAAAAAACAAATTAGGCGAAACATTGCAGAAAGATATAACATGGACGATCTCTGTATCGTTTTGTAAATATGGATGGTTTCGAATAATCAGTACATAATATCCATAACTACGCATATCTCTATTCTTTCTCTCAATACACTGTGATGGGAAGGTAGTCAGTACAGTAAACGAAATAAGAGACTATGGTGGTCCCATCTCTCAATTGTAGAGATAAATACTGCATCAATGCGCATGTAGTGCAAATATGGCCAGGTTCTTAAAGATGACTTCTGTCTCCAATGTTTTGAATCAGAAAGTAAATTTTTGCAGTAAACAGAACAGGAGACAGTAATGGTTCGATGTATAAGTCGAGAGAAATACAACTTCTTTCGGCACTGGAGCATATATCCGTGGTTGAAAGATCAAAGAATTATATTTTTCAACTAGTTAATTTGAATTTAGACTGGACATTGTACTGAGCAGAATTAAGTGATATTATGGTTCCATCTATGAGTGGAAGAATACTGCTGTGATGCAGACTGCTCTGTGCATTCTTGGCCAGGGACTTCATGAAAAAAAGTCTATTCAAACTTCAATTACATTTGTTTTAAAAATGGATAAAGTGTTTAGAACTTCCTGTAGGTGACCAGAAAGTGTTTAAAGCCAAATTATTTAAATTTGTAAAGTGTTCCACTTATGCAGACTAAATTCGCCCCTTTTCTCGTCTTTTACAAACCAGTTTGATAAGTGAAAAAAATAATTTAAAAAAAATCAATCAGTGTTTTTTTTCTCAAGGAATACAAATTTTAATGATAATTTGGATTCATCATGCTTTTTTAAGAACCGTCAACAAGAACACATAATAGAATTATCAACGTTCTTTTCAGTTTTTAATCCAGTCTGGCTGACTGCCTAAAAAGCTAACTATGAATGTATCACACATACAGACCACATCAAAATTTACTCCTTATCAGGGGTCAGAAAACGACTTTTTTGTTATTGTTTTGGGTCGATTCAACCATTAAACAATTTGATTGTGAGGTTTCAATTTGCAATGTAAGCTCGTGCAGCTTAGGTCCCTTAATTTGTGTCCAGCAGCAATGACATGCAATGACACTTGTTTTTTACATTCAGACTGTTTTTTAAGGATCGTTGCCAAAAAAAAAAAAAAAAAAAAGCAGGGAGAGTAAATGATTCACTAAAAAACCGTTTTCCTATTTTCTTAATCAATCAAGCCTAATACAATATACTGCCGAAAAAGGTTGGAACAATTATATTTTCTATTGAGTGTCTAAACAGATCAGTATATATATATATATATATATATATATATATATATATATATATATATATATATATATATATATATATATAGTATTGAGAAATATGGAAGTATATACATATATATATATATATATATATATATATATATATATTCGTATAAAAAATGAATAAACACACAGATAAACACACTTATATATATATATGTGTATGTGTGTATGCTGAATATATATATATATATATATATATATATATATATATATATATATATATATATATATATATATATATATATATATATATATATATATATGTATGTATGTATGTATATATGTATATATATATATATTATATTTACTTGGATGCATATATAATTTGTATCTGGTGACAATAATGATTTTCCAGTTTTCAAAGTTTGAAAATTTGTATCAGTTTTAAACTAAGTTAAACCCTCCAAAAACCAACCATTGGCAAGCATTTTCAGCCACGGAAGATCTATACTGTACATCCACTACGAAATGATTTCCAGAAGAAACTCTGCTTCAAACTTGCATCGAGATTTATTACACGTGATAAAATATTCGTTTCTCCCTACTCCGATTTAGCAGAAGATTAGTACCAAACATAATAATGAAAAGTAACTATCTATATCTATCCGTCTTTCTACCCCCTCTCTCTCTCTCTCTCTGTCTCTGTCTGTCGGTCTGTCTGTCTGTCTCTCTCTCTCTCTCTCTCTCTCTCTCTCTCTATATATATATATATATATATATATATATATATATATATATATATTATTTGTGGTCATTCAACACAAGCCTTTCACTCTCGTTTGAGATAGATTCATAGTTAACAAGATTGATAGTCATTGTGGACGGGATATTATAGAAAGTATCGTTTTCAGATTTTGATGAAAGTTCAAAATGAATTTTGAAAAAAAGACTAAAGGTATATAATGTAGAAGGTGCGTAAGACTATGCACAGAACTTTGCCATATCCTCGGATTGGAGAAAGAAATGTTCACAATAGATCAGCTGATTGAAAAATGTAAAAGTTTTTAAGTATAATCCAACGAAACTATATATTATGCATCCTCAGAAATGTCAGGAAGATTGGAATAAGTTTTAGTTATGTCAATATAAGTATTTTCAAAGTTTGGATATAAATAATGTTGGTCGATTAAAAATTCGGAAGAAGTCATCCTCTGATTTGGGGTTGTGTTACAAAACACTTCATTAAATACAGCAGGAAATAGAATTATTAATTGGCAGATGACTGAGATCACCAGGGGACCTTAGAGATAACTTTCGCTGGTCTAAAAATGAAACTCCCACCGAAGTCACGTCGACGGTACTCTATGCAGGACTGACATCTGTTCAGCTAAATAAACCTAAAGGGAAGGTTATTCTCAAAGCTGACCGTGTTCCATAGACATATGTGAACAACAGGACTGATTAGTCACTCAATAAGAACTGTCATGCAACCAATGTCTCTTGGCAGCATGCTATGTTGGGGTAGATAAGTTAGAGACATTGGGAGAAGGGGTGATCAATGAATGTTTTTTCCCGCCTTTGTTAGGAAGTGATCAATAAAAAGTCTTAATTTAAAAAAGAAAAGGACACGAACTAAGAGATCAGTTTAACATAAAATTACCTTGCAAGCTGAACTCCCCACTTTGAACCACCTCAGGCTGGATTTGAAAAAGAATTGTTCATGGGTAAGGTCAATGAAGTCAGTAACAAACAATTGTATTGTAGAAGATATAGGAAAGGAGTGTTTCGGAACGTTTGTCAATTATTTGCACAAAATTGATGGTAATGCCTCCTTCACTTTACGCCATTTCGGCTTAGAAATACCTTTTATAGAAACGCTTTAATTTCTTGGAGCGAGAAAACCTGGAATATCCAAGATCTTGTTCGTAGCCTATTGATTACATTTACAAAAAATTCTTTTGAAATTCATTGAGGACATTTGGAGATATCGTGTTTATAGGCATTAACTTTTGGCGATAAAGCGTGGTTTGAACGCAAAAATACAATGTATGGTAAATAATTTGGCATGAAAAGCCCTAAATTTTAATCAATTCTCTGAACTATCCTCCTCTTCTGTAGATTTAATTCAAATTCATGATAACTTTTTAAAATATCGTATTAGCAGTAATGGACGTATATATAAATGCATTAAAAAAACGGAAAAATAATTCAGTAGAAAAGTATTTCCTGGATCCGATCTGATATTCACCCGCTTCCCCTTACCCCATTGTCCACATTTCTATGAAATTCCTGTGAAATCTTTGGGCTTCTTTTAGAGAAATCATATGGGCAAACAGCCGGACGGGTGGAAAGATCGAACAGATTCATTTACCTTCCCTACATCGTTGACAAAGATAACAAAATGTGTGTGCATTTCCATATATAAATGTTCAGAGTGATGTTAAATCAACCTTCATAAAGGCTCAAAATGTTGATCCATGATGACTGAAACCTGCAATGTAGGAAGAAAAGAAATACATGAGATTACAAATCGAGAACAAAGTATCAAATTGAATATAATCTCACAATGCTTGTCTCAATGTGACAGAGTTTTGTATGGTATATCCATTTTTAGGATATATATATATATATATATATATATATATATATATATATATATATATATATGGAGAGAGAGAGAGAGGAAGAGAAAGAGATTGCTTTCTCTCAATGATGTTTGCCTATAATCTATGATTCGTCTCATTCAAAAGACTTGATATTTGAGGGTTTCCCTTCCTGGAGGAATATTATATCGGAGAGAAGAAAATCTCCAAGGATACGTATGTAATAAAGAATGAATGCTTAAATTTTCAGCCCCCCAGCTCGATTGGTGCAGCTTTTACGCGTGGCACATACATAAATAGCGAGACAGACAGACAGATGGACTCATTTGGAAACTAAAAAACTATGTTGGCAGTATGCTGACAGCTTTGGTTGACAGTTTCTAATAGCCAGTTGGGTATGTAATAGTTTATTAATATTCTACCGCGTATGTTTTTTGAATCACATCTAGTTTTGAACCAAGAGCAAAGATGTTTGATGTCTTTTGTTTTACAGATGCATTAGCATCTCTGGTACCGTTACCATCATTGGCTGACTGGCATGATGTTACTCTGCAACCTGAATTACGTCCTTTACTCAGGGTTCTCAATTTGTATTTTGAAAATCTTTTGGTTTCTTATAGATGTCAAAAATTGCTATTTGGATATTTTTTGATAGAAGCGAGTGATATTCTCACTCATTTATTGCAATTAAAGAGTAATATTTTGACAAAATGAGTAATATTTTAAAAAAATGTTGACTGATGAAGTCACGTTTTATTCAATTCTAATATGTGATAAAGTTTGTAGATTTTGAATATTAATCTAGAGAAAATGTTCCCGGGTATAACAGGGATAGATTATTGGCATTTGATCTAATCTCGTCTGAAAAGGGTCGACAAATCAGCGGATGTCACTTATGAAAATCAGGATTTGAATTTTTGAATCCGAACAAGCAGAAACAATCTTTCGACGAACTTGAATGATTTTATTTAAAATAGTTCTTCTTGGGTGACTCCTGTCATAAAAAATATTGCTTGATATTTGAAAAGAATAGAGTTACCACTCAGGTATATAGACCAAAATTGAAACACTTAACCCACATGCCATTTACTCGGCATGAAAACACGATTATTTGAGAATCCTGCCAAAAATATATTTGCTTGAAATAGTGGAAGTCTGATCATATATTATTATCAGGAATTACCGGTCAATAATTTCTAACCCAATTCCTAACAGGATTAATTTTAGGCGCTTTCTTTGTAAAAGCAGTCTGCTATATTTACTATGATTTGACGTTTGTATGTCTGGTCCATCAATAGAATTTAAAATGTAGTTTATTTCATCTTTATTTCTCTGCTGTTCAGTCATACTAATGCCAGTGAGGATTCGCTTCAGATATAAATCTGATTAAGGATCATATAAATATATTTGCTTTCTGATGTTTCAAGATAAATTATTGTCAATATTGGTTGAATCAATAAAACGTGTATACACTGCATCAAGAAATTACAACGAGCCGATGATTTGTTTATTACCGAGTTCAAGCTTCTTTGAATCGATTTCAAGTTAATTTCAACTATTTTCTGCATGGATGTACTTTTTTTGTTTTTCATCTTCAGAAACTGTTTTCTCCATGAAAACATACCATCAAGTAATTAGATTTGAAAAAAAAACCAGTCAATTGTGTTGATTAACACTTATGCAGCAAAATTCAATGGCTATACATTTTACCTTCAAAATTTGAATGGTACCATCTGTCTCTTAGTTAATTTAGTGTGCACATATCGAGGGATTATCTCCCTTGCATCCATGATAGCTATTTTCAGCTCTTTTATAAGCTTCAGATTTCATCAAAAAGTTGCCAAACATAATATCCCTATATATTGTAGAAAAAGGCTCTGCAGTATCCAGAAAGATCTTGGAATACTATCATCATTATATTTTTCTCAAAGTAAGAACGCTTTTTTTCTTTGGAGACACAAAAGAAGAACTTTTAAGCATTTTCAAATATTTTCTTTTAGAAAGACAGAAAACAAATCTACTAACGTCTTCTTATAGTTCCTAGACACTTGAGATACGAACTTTTATTATAAAATCGAAAACATTTGAATATTCATCATGAAATAAAACTATAAAAGTCATAATTCACTTACAAATAAACTATAATCTTCCGAATTTCGAAACACTTAATTCGACCATAAACAAACTTTGCAAAATTTCTGGACAGACATTATACACACTTGTTATTCCCATGGCAATCTTTCTACTAGATATCACTTAGGAATTAAGACTGATCATAAAGATTGTGTCTTGGCTGAAAGACTTCGATGATGCAATGTTCTACCAACGAACCCCACACGAGACATGAAGAATGGACATTATTCATGCAACAGTCATACAAGGCAAAGGTCATAGACTAGGTCAGTCAAAGTGACCCACTGTCAACTGAGTAATCTAAAGGCAGGGTGTCCGTCCATGCATGCGATGTGAAGTCCTGGTGATTGGTTTTTAAGTTGAATTAAGACCACGTAAACAGTTGTCGAGAAATCAAAAACGGTTGGTTCTCCTCGATTAGACATAATATGGATAGAAATAGAAGGATCAATGGATTAGGATGATTTCCCCCAAACTATTGGATGGCAACTATTAGACAAAATTCAAAGTTTGCTGGGATGGAATCGTTGACAGGAAAATTTGTCCTGGGACAACTTTTCAAAAGCTTTTTACGGGGGGGGGGGGGCAGAGATTGGCAGTTATCCTGGGAGTAGTTATCTATTAGATGTTTTTTTTCTTCTTTGCATTGCAAAAACAAAAAAAAAACGTAAAAACTGGCAACACTGATGGCCACAGTCATAGAGTACTAATGAGAATATACTTTACAACTGTAGTAAGGAGTTGCATGAATAGCTTTCTAAAGATCGTAATAGAGCAAGGATCTCGAGTTACTTTACTAAGTTCAGTGTGGTGTAAAGCCATTAACTCACTCAAAACCATCGACTCAGCCTAATTGTCAGTTGGCTGCAGCTCCAAAACGAGATAAATGTTTTTAGGGGTACCTTGATCCAATACCCAAGGCTTCAATGCAAGGTTCCAGCTACTAAGGATGTTACATACTTTTAGTATTCAGATATATATATATATATATATATATATATATATATATAGAGAGAGAGAGAGAGAGAGAGAGAGAGAGAGAGAGAAAGAGAGAGAGAGAAAGAGAAAGAGAGAAAGAGATAGATAGATGGATAGATAGATAATTAGATATAAGATCATCATCAAGAAAGTGCGAATGCATACCCTACACTATCATCTTTTTTCAGTTCCTGAAAACTAACTTGCTAAAATGGTGTCCCATTGGTACATACAAAAAATTTGGGAATGTTGTGTCATTTCTAAGTTTTACAGTCACTTGTGGATGGTGAATTTGGTGAATTATAATAGGATGATGCAAATCTGACCCTCCATTGACGTGTGTAAAATTGATAACACTTCGTCTGACTTACGGCAAACATTTTGATTGCCTTTCAAGAGTTACCCGTTCTTTCGTTTCATGAGTGATTGTTTTGATCAAGCATATAAAAAAAATCTGTTTGCAAAACAATGGATTGTCAACTTAAACTTTGATTAGTAAATCATAATTCACATTTTTTACCTTCCTGAGTTTAATTTTTTTTCTATGTATGCCGATATTTTGGAAGTCATAAGTGGAAACAAATTGGATGATTGTTTGAGAGTTTATTATGAATGCAAAAAAATCATGACTTATAACCTTATCTTGAATTGAATTTCCGGTCTGTTGGGGAAATATCGTCTGTCAGACCAGGGGAAAATATGATACCCGTGATTAGGGTAATTATAGACTTTGGAGATAGTGTGACATAAATCACAGAGAGAACGGCTGAATTCCGCCGGCAACAATTTTCCAGAAGACATTAGAAGTCATTCATCTCTTACATTTATTTCTTCTCTCAAAAGTAAAGATAATCAAATCAGTCAGTGAAGGTCTAATGTTGGCTTGGATAATTCAATCATGAGGAAAACTTATCCAGCAATTTGTGTTTGTCCATCGTTGTCAATTGTGAAGTAAATATTATTTGTGTCAGATATTATTTGTGGCTCAATCACAAAAGGAACAAAAGACATTTTTTCAGAATGAAGATAAAAAGTTTTGAAAGGGGTCTAGTGGAGTGCTGATACAAATTTCCAAGTATGTAGACAAAACAGTACGGCCAGGAGCATTGGGGCACAGGGACGAACGCACAAACATATGCAGATATGGAAAAAGTGATAACCTTTCGCCATTTTTGTTGTAAGAATAGTGGTGCAACAACGACAGTAAGAAGATCGTGTTGCGTCAATCATCTGAAAGTGAAACCATATAAACGCGACCTCAAAGTGAATTATCATTGTACTTTGCTTTGTTTTTTTCTCACAAATGATATCAACTTGTGGAAGCAGCCAGGATCCAAGATATTTATTTGCTTTTGATGCAGGTAATTCAATATAAAAAGGGTTGAAATTATACGCGTGTGAACAAAAAATTGATTATATAACGGATAGATAAGCGAATTTTAACCGTAATAGGTGGGACCACTTTATGTTTCAGATTGCATTGTACTTGAGTGAATGCTCTATTCTTGTGCAAAGATTTGGCAAGGGACGTTACCCTCATTCGTCGTTATCTCAGTGACGGCGATTGGTACTACAGATGAAAAAAATCAACATTCAATATTTTGGATGTTATCTGAGTTAAAACAACAAACACTGAATTATGCGTTATATGTAAATATCAAATCAACCATGAAGACAATCGAACGCAATTGTAATGTCTTCCTTTGGAGATTCATACACTAAAATAAAGAAAAAATACAGTTGGAACCATTTATTGAAAGAATGATAATAACGCTAGTGCAACATCAGTAACATATACGGCATCCAGACATTAAGGAAAATTTGATGGTAGGTGTAAGGGTTTAATTTAATTTTCAACCAGCTATGGGGTAGTTGTAGTTGGATCGGTAATAGAAGATTGGACTTGATAACTCAGCTTACCAAGGCAAAAGGGGGCCCGATTTGAGTCTCAAAGAAATAAACAGATTCCTCTGTATATGGATGGGCCATGCTTTTTTTCATTTTCGATTCCGTCAATGGAATAATATTAGTCTAACGAAAGGTCGTGTCAAATGTTCATTATTTCTCATAATATTATTCGAACTTTTAGATCACTTATTATCAAGTATTTCTCTGAATTTTTGAGATGAGGTATTATTATTATTTCTATTATTATCCGGACTATCCTCATCTTGGTTGTTTTTCATACAACGTTTCGGCAGTTGTACTCTACGGCCTTCATCAGGTATCATCTGGTAAGTGTGGGGAAGTAACGATCCGAACCTTTTATTTATATGTAGTATTATTATTGTCTCACACTGGGATTGAACCAAGAACCATCAGATTACTTTTCGAAAATTGAAAGAGTCGGCCCATATGCTAGGCGAAAAAAAAACTGCCTCAGTAATCCTAGCATTGAAATGGATACCATATGGGAACCTCTAATAATGAAAGACAGAAAACAGTAACATCAAATACCAAAAACTGCCACCTGAGGTTTAAGGCTCCTAAAAAATTATCACCGGTTGTCCACATGGACGCATAGCGTAGTGGTTGCGGAATCAGTTCTAGGTTCAATCCCAGTGTGAGACAATAGCAATACTCATTCTCTCTCTCTCTCTCTCTCTATATATATATATATATATATATATATGTATGTTTTTATTGAATGGCTAACCAGATAAGTATTATAAAAAAACTTCGAACCGTACAAATATCTTATGGAAAAAATAAGCATGTCTATTTATGAAATGCATTAGGTTTCATATTAAAAACCACCTTTTTGTAAAAATCAGATTTTTGTGAAAACCAGATTTTGTAAAAATCAGATTTTTGTAAGGAACTATCACTTCATTTTGAGAAATAGAATAGAATTTGCTCACGCTAAAAATTGGTTTATTTACAACTGCAAGAATCAATAGATAACACCAGAAAGAAGTTTCTTTCTTGTGTGTTAAGGGGAATGAAAAAAGAATATTCCTTATAACAAAAAAAGATTTGGAAGACTGTCTGTGCTTTATACGATTTTTACAACTAGTCCCTATTTAAATCAATGAAAAGAGAAATGTATGGTTTTGTCGACTTCAATAGAATGGTCCTCTTTGGAAGTTACATGATCCCCTTGAAAAAAAAAATTATTCTTATGACATTTATATAATTTTTGATTATGACAAGATTCTTCATCTTTCTTTCATTTTTTAATTTGAATTTTATAATCGATCTATTCATCAACGTTAAATCAAATTACCAAAAAAACAGAACAAAGAATAAAACATCCTCTGAAATGTCATTGCTAATATATTTATTTATCGTAATATCTATTCGTATCTATCAACCTATCCACAAATACTTGAAGGTGAATGAGCGAGGATTATCAAGAAAAACGAAGCGTTCCTTCTGAAATGGAAAGGGGGTCATATAAGCCGTAAAACACTGTGTGTATATATGTATTTGAATAAGAGTGTAAAATATGCCTAAATTTGTGTGTATATATATATATATATATATATACTACGATGTAAATTTCAGTTTTTGTCATGTGTTCTTTGTTCATTGTTATGAAATGTATTCTGATTCAATATTTGTCTTGCTGTTACCAAGAAAGAGAGAAAATACTTCCATTGTAATACAAAATGCGTCAAGCTATAAAACATTATAAACAGCTTCCCTGAATCACACAATGGCAACATTTCTTTCCCTACAATGCCGCCTTTGATTCATTCTTTGCCAGGAAACAAGAAACTTGTTTCCATCCGATTTGTTTTTGGGGTTCTTCGGTTTTGAATCACCCTGCTGTGTTATTGAGACTTGAACGAATATTAAAATCCTGTGAACAGAAAATTGATTTATTTTCAGTTTTATTAAAACCTGATCTACGCATGTAGGAGAACACACAGAGCTCACTGACGTTGCTCATCAGAAACTCACTAGCATTTTCACTCTTTCATGACTGGAAATCTGAAAACCTTTGTTTCCGTCTAAACAAAGAGATCTTCTATCTAAGGAAGTAAGACAGAGCTTATTCAAAGAGGAGCATGTTTGGGAGAACCGAAATTCATAGTCCATTGAGCAACCTGACAAAATTATTAAGTTAAATAACTATTGTTTCGAAGTATTTTCATTTCTCTTTACTGTTACTAATTTGGAAATATTTTAGATGAGTCTAAGGAGCAGAGGTCGAGTGCGATGATTAAAGAAAAATAAGGAAAAACATCTAATATCTTTTAATTTGAGTTTTTTTTTATTGACTTTTTTAAAAGTATAGTCTCACTTTCAACACTGCTTGACCAAAACCAATGTAACTTGTAAACGCAATGTAATTGTAGTGCATTCACAGGGTTTTCTTGAATTGTAATAGTTTGGTGTAGTTGGATTGTATTGCAACCATAACTCAACACTTTATCGCTGGCCCAGTTTATACTCTGTTAGTTTCAGAATTTTTCCTACTTTTTCTACGCATTACTACGCTCACTAACGAGAAAACAGTCGAATCGGGCAAAAACATAATTCCTTAATCTCCATGTCTTTACCATATATATGTAAGTTTAGTTTGAATCAATTTTTCATGATTCCATGAATATAACGGATAGATATTTTATTTCATTTGCTGATAGATTTCATGATGATATTGATAATTCTGGAGGTTTCCTCTTAATCCTTCCTATGTTGCTCTTTAATTTCATCAGAGAATATACGCAATGTTCTTCCATAGGAATAGAGCACTCTGGTGGTTAGGGAATTTAAACTAAATTAGATATATCGCTTAAATTCAGCTTTAATGATCATCTAGTTCCCCAGCGTAGAAGCAAAGGTTTCAATCCTGCCTCATGGTACTGGATGGGATAGCAGATAGTCTATAGCCAAATTGAAGAGTTGTAATACAACGGAGCACAACATATATATATATATATATATATATATATATATATATATATATATATATATCAGTGATGATATCCAATACATGATCTCTATATGAAATCTCGGATTTAATGTCACCTATCCTACGTTCTAAGTGCCGGTCAATTCTCAGATGTCTTCTTCCGATAAAAGTAGCCAGACGTTAAATTGTTTAGACTGGACAGATTGTTAAAAGGAGAGGATGGATACTGAATGGGCCAGACACATTGACCAATGAAGTAGGACAAAACTGGACAATGTGGACAGTCATGCGTCGACAGTTTCATTGTTGCATCAATCTTAAAAGTAACAAATACAATTGAACAATTTCATAGCAGTGTATATATATATATATATATATATATATAGAGAGAGAGAGAGATAGAGACAGACAGACAGACAGACAGACAGACAGACAGACAGACAGACGGAGCAAATCCAGAGATAATGCTAATAACGTGTTGATGGCTATTGATACAAAACGCCTGTTCTTGTCGAAAATCAGCAAAAAAAGAGAGTTGAGAAGAGCGTTTGGGTAACAATAATTTGTTCAGCCGTTGAGATTGGATGTCATTCATGGTTTTAAACGATGCATATCTGCACATGTGCAGAAAAAAAAACACTTATTGACGGATTGATTTATCGCTGATTTATTGAACAATAGATTTGATCTGTACTTTCATTATTCTATTTGATAATCCTTTTTATGTATCTTTCCACTCACCATACCAATTATTAAAGTAGTTACCCTCGCTGGGTAGCAGGACAAAACTTAGAATGCAGCTGGTGAAAATGTTAAAAAAAAAGTTTTTTAGGACCGACGATGGGTTGGTGAATGTTAATTCCCTCAGATACAAGTCATGCTAAACTGATATATTTATGAAGTCCTCCCAAAGCCATAAAGAGGATCAGTCTCATTATAATGCTTCACGTTGAAACATCTGTCAAAGTCAAGTGGGTATCCATATCTAATCAAAACAGGGAATGCATATGAATGGAACATTTCGATCGAATGTCTATCTGATTGAAAGTAAATCAGACAATGGGATTTGTTCTTATATATATAAAAAATATATCTTATCTTAATAAGATCTCATATTTCATAGTTCTTAAGGGGGAGAACACACGCTTAATAGATCCATTTAACCAAACTACTCGAAATTCTCACAGTTATTTCTCTTCAGGTTGTTTATGATAAATACAAGTTTCATTGAATTTGGTTCATGATATCCCTCATTAAATGTCAGGGTGACTTTAGAGGGTATATTTGTGCACATGCATGTGTATATTTGTGTGTGTCTGTATGTGTGTGTGTGTGTGTGTGTGTGTGTGTGTGTGTGTGTGTGTGTGCTCTAGTGAAAGCCATGTAAATTCCACATTTATGACTATGGGATACCAAATGCACAAGAAAGACAAATATTATTCCATTTTTTAAATTTTTAATTCGTTCAAAATATATATTTAGTTATTACTTCACTTTTACTGTACATTTTTGGACAGAAATAAGAGGTTAAATTCAAGGACAGGGGCAGACAGAAACAAATGTTAATACTGTTCATCTTACATATGTATATATATTTCTAATTCCTTGGTTCAACACGCTTTGCACCCCAAAAAACTTTCTCGATGAATGAAGTAAACACTTTTGTGAAAATTGATTCAGTCAACAGATTTAAGTCATCATCATCATCATCATCATCAGTCTTTTAGCGTCCGTCGTTGGACATAGACCTTCCCCAGGATTTGCCACACTTCTCTATCATGGGCGTCACGGAGCCAGTACTTCCTGAACTTATCTAGCTCGTCTCTCCATCTAACATTTTGCCGGCCTCGGTTGCGCATGTGGTCTCGGGGAATCCATGTTGTGAGTCGTGATGTCCATCGATTGTCAGCCATTCTTGCAACATGGCCAGCCCACCGCCATTTGAGATTTTTTATGGATTCTATGATGTCTCTAACTCTTGTCTTTTCCCGGATGTGTTGTGCTGTTTTGTGGTCTCTCCATGTGAGGCCCAGCATTATTCTTTCATGTGCACGTTGCATGGTTCTCAGCTTACGGGTCTGTTTCTTGGTTAAGTTCCATGTTTCAGCTCCATAAGTGACTATTGGGAGGATGCATTGGTTATACACCCTTCTCTTTAGGATTAATGGGATCTTATTATTTTTGAAGGTTGAGCTAGCTCTGCCAAAGGCTTGCCATCCTAGTGTGATTCTTCGCTTGATTTCTTCTTCTTTTGAGGGTCTCATGGAGATTCGTTGCCCTAGGTAGATGTAGTGAAAGAGATAACAACACCATTGTTTGCCGGCATTGGTTCTGGTTACAAGCTTAGTTGAATATCCGCTGATATATGCCTATAGATGTTGATTTATCTCGTTGGCTACTTTTCAATTCGTCCTTCAAGATGGGATTCGTCTTGATCATTCGATGTTTGGGAATAGATATGAACAAGAAGGTCGCTTGTGTTCAGTACGTAGTCTGGCCAGCCTATACAGCTCAAGGCAACAAGTGACACTTGATCAATCAGAAAATGGGATTGGTGCAAATCTAGAGGGAACCAATGACAAGAAAATGTACTTGATGGTATCTTATGTGACAGATACACATCGATTGTCGACAGCCAAGGTAGTTTCAATAGAAATTGGATTAATTATCGGTAGAGAAGATGAAAAAATAAGGGTAAGAATAAGTGGTAGCGATTAAAATAAATTAGAAAAAGAAGAAGAGGAAGAAAAAGGAAAGAGGAAGAAGGTGCAGTGGCAGTAGTAAGGGTAATAATTGTAGTATTATAAAAAGACCGTAAAGCACATAACCAGTGAATATAGTCAACTTGCCAAGAAAGAGTGAAAAGCTGATAAGGCAGGGTAGCAACAGTGATACTGAAAAAAAGGATTGGGATTTGACTATGTAGAAAAATGGTATCAGCCAGAAACAGCTCTGTAAAATAAAGGCTACAAATTACTCTGAGACTATGACATCAAAAGTGACTGCCCGAACCAAAAGAAAAGACCAAATAAGAGACGGATAAGACGGATCACTAGTGGGATAGAGAAGTGAAAAAAATAACAATGAAACTGAAGAAGGTATGGAAGCTCTATCTCTCTCTCTCTCTCTCTCTCTCTCTCTCTCTATATATATATATATATATATATATATATATATGTGGTAATCCTAATGGAAATTCAATGTGTATATTGGGGATGATTTTTTAAAATCTCTGGGAGATACCCTTGTTTTGAATGCTAGGTAAGGGACTTTTTTATCAATAAAACTGTCACATCCAAGAAGAGAGGTCCATTGTTACGATCAAAGGATGATAAACTATCCATATCATTACATGTCTATATATATATATATATATATGACCTTAAAAAACTGGCTTTGAACAATGCATACCAAAAGACCTGTCTACAAATCATGTCAACGAATTTACCACTTCTGGATATATTTTCATGGTATAGAAAATTTTGTAGTCATCCAAATGAAATGAAGAAACTTGCTTGCTTTGCAGAATTGTTTGGTCTCTTGTGTCAATCTGATAACAAACGGCCTTCAGCAAAAGAAGATAGCGGATACAAGTGAATAAAGATGGGCTCTCTCCTGCAAGAAGATAGAGACAAAGCTGAAGATTACAAGTGCAGAAGGGAGATAATAAGATAAGACCTTGGGTAACCTGTGGAGGACAGCCAGTATCTGTTCATATTCTTAATGTTTGCTGGCAAAACATCGGGACAGACACACTGAAAGGAAAAAAGAAATAGACACATAAATGGCGGGACGATGATGGCTGACAAAAGTAAGATGGGTCTGGGGGAATGTACACATTATCAAATGCTTTTCAGTCTTGTTTGAAATATTGACATCATTTCCATGGATAATGTAGATTTGTTTTCTAGTAACATATAATACATGGGCTTTTGTACATTTATCTTAGACTTGTAGTATTTTACGTGGAATCATAATACAGGAACTGACAATACAAGATGCTATCCAGAAGTTCAGAAAGATTTGAATATGAAATGAAATTACCAACCCTATTACATTGTTCCTACATTCTCATTCGAAATGATTCTTTTGTGAGTGACCACAATGGTTCTACTATATTTGGTTGGTACTGTTTAAGTTCTTTGTACCTCTGAACAGTACATCATTCAATAGAGCGATTTCCAGTCATGATTGGATAAATGCAACAATGAAACTGAACCGAGTCACAAATACAAAAGTTAACATCCCTAGAATATCAGTGTAATGCACATAGAAGTTCGGTAAGATATAAGATACACTAGGATATATCCCCGATTAATGTCAACATTCTGTGCCTAACACACTCTTCGACAACAGGCTATTTTTTGTCCTTGAAATTAGGAACAAAACATTGCCGATTGCTGGAGAGTGCGTGAGGTATGGAATGCTGACATTCATTTGGTATGTATCTTTTTTGATCATACGATATTAATATATTGATAGCTTTATTACCTTTGATTAATATTGAGAACTGCGATCAAATATCATCAACATCTGATAATTTTTTATTCCTTCCTTTATTTTAATAAAAAAAACAATACACATATACATATATGAAGCTGCTCTTCAACAAGTTATTGTTATCGAAATGAGTCGACCCTAAACACATTATTCAACCTTTGCACGATTAACAAATGTGTCTTTTTAACTTTATGTTTGAAAAACCCTATCTCAAAGTGATCACTATATACAATTTATGCGATATATATATATATATATATATATATATATATATATATATATATATAATTTGGTTCATAAATATTGGGGAAGGACCATGGGAAGATAACTTCCCTGATACTTAGTTTCCACCGCCTTGTTTGAAATGATCTTCATTGCCGTGTCTATACATCGGCTTAAAAGTTTGCTGCTCATTAAAGCACGAAACGAAATCCTGTAATCCATTTGGTTTTTACCTGCCGTATGAAAGCACTGAAACTCAGATTAGTACTTCTTACAGTGAGTGCAAAATTATCCGATGCATTTCAAAGAGTTCCATTCAAGTACCCAATGGAAATTCGTAAATGACACGATTTTGACCTTAAATTTTCTAATATTGTTCAATGTTCAATTTTCATTTTGGGTTTCTGTATCTTTTTATCTTTTGTCCAATCTATGTCAATTTTGAAGCTGTGTACGGATGTTAAAATTATTTTTTCAAAATGTATTGGATACTTTTTGCACTCACTGGATGTGTGAGCTGAAGCGTGTGAGAATGGATTTTGAGAGGAAAATGAAATTGAGAGTAAAATGTGAATAAAAATTGAAAGACAGAATTTAATTCTAAGGATAACAATCTTCAAACATTCACAATCCGTGGAAAACCTGAAAGTATCGTTTATGTTGATTCATTGCTATTCAAGAGAACAACGCGAAATGTTCCCAAGACAATTTTTTTTGTCTGAACAAACTTGAGGAGAAAGAAAGAATATCTGAATGAAAACCTTTTTACACAACGAATCGATCAGATTTCAAGCTGTAACGTCTTGCTTTTGTATTCGAAGGTTCTGCCGATGGTGTCTTCAGGGAACTTTTAGATATTTCATTGTTATCACGTCTAATTGAAGAGTTGAGACTCCTGTTGGCCTTTGTGTCGTCTGTTAACATTTATTCTCAGACTTCGAGGTACAAAGGGAGATAACAAAGACCACATCAGCTCACGTCTTGCACCCGATCGCTATTG
>OY735224.1:30357550-30482983 GCA_963457665.1 Thysanoteuthis rhombus
GTCTTCTGCTTCATGTGAAAACTGCTTCAGCTGACCAGTTTGTATTTCAAAAATACGGCTTGATCTGTGGTCAAATCTTCAGAAGGAGGACTGCCAGATATACCAATCAGGAGTATGGATTCTTTTATCTCCAATCTGTTTCAAAGAGGCGAAAGGGAGGGTAGGGCTGACAGGACTGAATGGAAGGGGATAACATCGTCCATATTGATCGAAGCCTATAATCTCCTTAACTCTGAATCAACCGCAAAAATGTTGGCACCTTCTCTGAACTTTGACACAAGTCATTCATCGAGGTGTAACACCATTAATCCCACCTCTTTCTTCACTTCTACAACAAAATGTTTCTTCCTTTTATTTGTTTTCTCTTTTATTTCACTATTGTTTTAAGAATTCCATCACGTACATTAGTTACATTCTCTCCCCCACTCTCTTTCTCTCTCTCCCCCACTCTCTCTCTCGCTTGTTCTCTCTCTCTCGCTTGTTCTCTCACATCTTATTTAATTTCTGAAATGAATTTATTTTTAAATATTCTTTCGCTTTGTCTCCCTCTTCATTTTAAGTGTAATATTCTAAATTACATAAAAGATACAATCTGGCAAAATATTGGGTTACTCATGGGCGAGTTTGTGAACTTTTTAGCTATCTGTCTCGATGTTTCTCTGTCTCTGTTTCTCTGTCTGTCTGTCTGTCTGTCTGTCTGTCTGTCTCTCTCTCTCTCTCTCTCTCTCTCTCTTGTTACATTTTACGACAATCATATTTCAAGGACCATCTAACATTTAATAACAGGTCTCTACTTCAGAAAACATTTGACAAAAATAAAGTATAAATACGTTCTGATGTGGTAAGAAACACAATAATTGACTTCATTGATAATTTGCCAGGGTGTTTATTTTCACGATTTCAATTTTGATTTGAGGATAAAACACCAAAAAAGTCATGGAAAAATTACAATTACTCGTCTCAGAACTTCAGAATATACAGTTTGTGCTTGGCTTTCTCAAATGTTTCACGCTCTGAGCTTCTCATCCTTACACACACTTACATACACACATGCAAACGTATACATACACACCACACATAGCAGTTTTCTTCAAAATTCCATCTTTTTTGAAAAAGTTTATCTTGGGGAACTGTTCGGGGTGGGCCAATAGCGTTGAGCATAATTTCCGATTAAGTTTGTTTTTTTCAATCTTTTTGATCAATTCTGAACAAAAATATGAACAGGATATCGAGAGAAAACTTGGTTCAATTCATTCAAAATTTTCAGTTTTGTAGATTCTACTTACTGAAATGTAGCAACCAGTATCACAAAATCTGCTTAAATGCATGTCTTGTTGTTCTGATAGTTATAAAATATGGTTTGTCTTGCGTTAGGTTTCGCTTTGAACTCTTAAAAATAAGCCATAAAACCAATATCTCTCTAAATACCCACGTGTAATACAATCAATCAGATATATTTAATCAAGTCTCTCAATATTTGCATTTCCTAATGCTTTCATCTGTTTATTTTTTCTCTATAAAATTATATTTGACAACCCTGCAATTATTTCGTTGTATCAAAATCATTTCGTTTAACAATGATGCATTTATGTTGAAACGAATACATTGTCCAGTATTGTAGTTGTTCAAGTTATGTTTTTTTCCGTCAAACCAATCTTCGGCTGAATTTTGTCAGAAGGAGATGGTTTTGTGGTTATCTTTAAATACATTTTAATTCGGGAAATGTTGTTGAGTGCACCAAAACTTGTCACATATTCTTGCGTCTTTTATGCCATCTCTTCCCAATTTCCGATATCAACCAATGAAGTAAGCAGACATGTGCAGACTAAAAGTCTCCAATTGCATGTGTTAATATGCATAGGGTTCTTTAGATGCAGCTGTCGGTGATTATTCATTTCGTTCTATTTATCAGAATTGGCACCAAAAGAAAGACAGACGATCAATTTTGAGTAAGTCTGAAATACTTGAGGTGAAAAACTTGGCTTTTTTCCCACAATCATTGGCAGTTTTATGCTTTGTTTGCTTCACCTCCGACCGGGTTCCTCAACCTCAGCTCCAGGTCAATCATTTGGCAAATTCCTAACCCCAGAAGTAACAACTTGGATAAAGGTTACGCCAGAAAGTCTTGCAGTTTTATTTATCAAACGATTAATCAAGTCCACAAAAACAGTTGTAAGTCAGCGCAATCGCACATCTGCACCAAAAGATCGTGTTCATTATCCAAGCATAGAAAATGCAGTCTTACGGTTAAACATCAAACCATAGCATTAATTGTTAAGCTAAACAGATAAAAATCCTTATAATAGTAAAAGAAATTTTATAAAAAAGAAAAGTACGGCATCTTTCGTGAAGAAACCATATAATATTGCAAATGGAATGCAGTTTCTAAAGTTAATGAAAAGTGAAAATGAGATTCAAAAAGGTACTCATCGTCAAATAAGAATGAGGACCGATGACGTTGTCACTAGATACTGAAGCAAGTGATACTAAAGGTCATTTTTGACCCTTCCCCTCAAAGTTCTTACTAATCTATATTTTTACAGGACAGCTGATTTGGTTTTTTTTGGAAGGGTACCTTGGTTTGTTAGTTTTCGTCTGCTTTTATTTTTCTGATTTCTTTTCGTTTTTTAAAAAGTTTCACACTTTTCGGCGATGGTTTAGAATAAGAATAGGAGGCACTACATATTTCCCCCTTTTTTTTAATTGTTGAAACATAGAAAGTAACAAGATAATGATCGAATTGTAGAACTAAATCCTGATAAATACCTTTGCTTAAGATCATGAAATCTGGGAGGATATGAGTCATATTGATTCACGATTTGCCGTAGGGAGATATAACGCCATCTGAGTATATATATATATATATATATATATATATATATATATATATATATATATATATATATATATATATATATATATATATATATTTGATTGGTTATAGCCTCACTAAAGAGTTGTAACCCAACAAAACTGTTGTTTGTGGATGACACAATTATACATATATATATATATATATATATATATATATATATATATGTATATATATATATATATATATATATATATATATATATATATATATATATATATATATATATATATATATATATATATATATATATTGAGCCAATTGTATTGTTGACAGTTGCTCTTTCGTATCCATTGTGGGATTGCTCCATAGATACATTGGTTTCTACTTTGATAGAGACGATAGATTTGATACTAAATTTGCACTTAATTCAATAATGAATAATAATCACATTGATCAATGATTATACATTGAAAGTTTCAGATCAAAGCTGGCGTACAATTTTCAGGGTCTACTTTTCTTGATAGGTGTGTTAGGTAAAACTATCAACTGAAGAGATCTACATTGGCAGTTCTGATTGTCAGTCTCTCATACAGGAACCTGTTTGGGAACTGAAGAAAAGGTGGAATAAAATGATGATTTTTGATGATAACCAATGGAGCAATCTTATTTTATTTGAAGATCATAGAATTAAGATCTAAATAATTAGAGCTATTTTTGTTGGCATGGGGTGTGTGCTGTCACTTGATCCCCACTAATAGCCACCGGATACACTCCAGCTGAAGATGTAAATCATGAGGGAAGGTTTTTTCCTGTTTCTGTTGATTCTCTGATCTTTGAGATCAGTGAAATAGGAGTATCAGACTCTCGATATTGCAGCAACCACTTAACCTTATGTTATTTTACCCTTAGCTGACAAAAAAAAGATGGACTCATGTATCCCCCAAAGGCATTAGTGCCTTTGTCAGTTTCAATCAGAGACTGAAATCGATTCACCCAGTCCATTTTCTACGCTTATGACTGATCAGCCATCGATACTTTCGTTGACTAAACATGGAAAAAGTAAAAAACAATTCATTTTTTCTATGGATGGGGTAGGTGTGTTTGCCTTGGGTGCGGGGTTGAGCTTTCTTCTTTTTTTCTGATTGGCAAAAAAACGTTGGGAACTTATGGAAGGAGGTCAAAGCTTCATATTTCCCCAAAAAGAAAAAGGTCAATTCATTCAGCAACAAAATCGGAAAAAAATATTTCTTCATCTACATACATGCATCTTCATTGTTCTTGGGTTTTCCAATCTTTTTTAACACTTTTTTCTTTCAGTTTGGCGGGGCATTAGGAGGTGAGGTTGGCATAAAGGTCAATGGTAAGGAGAATGGATTTGGTTAACTAAGTTCAAACTCCGGCTGAGGCAGTTTGTGTTCACTTCACACTAATTCCTACGCGGAAGACACGGGTCTATTTCTCTTGGCATCTATGGGTAAATGACAGGGAAGTTAAATACTTGTATAGCAATACTCCTTTAGGTGCTGGGCTAGCACCAAGACCCTGTGAAAAACATGATTCTTACAGACAATGATTCAGTGTCTGCTGATAGTTTGAGAAATAGAAATGAAATAATTGACCCATGTGACTTGTGATTACTCAAAGTGATTCAGCTGTAAACTCTGGAATACATGAAATATTGAAACAGGATCAAATATCATGTTGTTACTCATGTAATGTTATTTTGCATGATTAAAAATGATATAACAAATGAAAGATTCACTGGTGTAAAACATTGTTTATAGTATCAATGTGAATAAGCTATTATTACTGGAGGTTTTGGGGCCCTTCGCCGCAATAGTATCTACTCGATGTTAGGACTTGGCTCTGGATTGAACCACGACTCATCAAATCACTGGGTCAATTCATTATAATGAAAGGTTATTCACAGAATTTGATTCAATCGTTTCAGATTGGAAAACGGGGGGAGGAAGTCAACATTTACACATTTCAAACTTGTGCAATTATCTCACTTGCTGGTAATTGCCAGACGAAAAGTACGAAAATAGTCGAGGTAAGGTCGGTATGAAATCAAGCAATGACACTCCAATCACGCAAAGGAAGATACAGAAACTGTTAAAAGAAGAAAGAGGAAGGAAGAAAGAGAAAATAATCCAAAAATAAGAAAAATGAAAAATAAAAACAATGTAAACAGGAAGAAGAAGAAGAGAATGAAGAAGAAAAAGAAGAAGAAGAAGAAGAAGAAGAAGAAGAAGAAGAAGAAGAAGAAGAAGAAGAAGAAGAAGAAAATATGGACAAGAAAGTAAAAAAAAAAAGAAAATGAAACAAGAAAGATTAGAACAAAATTAACGCAAAAATTAGATAAATTGAAAAAGTGATTTCCACACGAAACATTGATTTTTTTTTCAACTTGAAATAATCTTTGCCACTATTCGATAGCATGCAAAGGGAAGTCGTTCATTTGTTTCAGTCGGTCATGTCAGACGAGAATGAACGATGTTGCGAGGCTAAAAACACCAGAAATGGCCGGGTTTACGATGGATATCACAATGTTGAAGAAGGGGAGGGTATCCTTGACATGTCTGACATTAGGAACCAAAGAGAAGATGAGACGTTCAGGGATAAGGAGATTAAATAAGCTACAAAATGTAGAGGAGAAGGAAGAGGAGACACTTCAAGGCTGAGGTAACTAAAAAGCACTCAGAGAGTGCACATCTCTAATCACACCATTGTCACTCACTAAAAACTGAATGAAGATCTAGCAGTTCAAAAATAAATACGATCAGAAGGAACCAGCTGGGTGGGTTTTTTTTCCTCACATATTTCGAAGTATTGCTTTATTGACGTATAAGTAAGACGAAAGAAAGCTATTCTTGCATGGACCCACACAAAGATTAAACCATTTCTTCCGAAGCCTTTTGGCCATCTTTTGAAAAACATGACTGAGATATAGTGTTGACCAACGGGCAAATAGATGGAAAAACAGGCAAATGTATCCTGGGTAATACATTTGCCTCTCCAACTGACATAATGACCAGATTGTGTTGAATACACAGATTCTCACACAATCACCGAAGTTAAGTAAAAGATGAGAAATAAATAAACTACCACTGACAGAATGATTCATAATTATAATCGGCAACCTATCGGTATTCGATATGAAATGGTTTATCCAACTGTGAAATATGAGTATGTGTATTTAACTAAAAGTACTCATACAGTGTATAGATCTGCCAACAGTATAAACTTAGAATCGAATGAAAATCAGTTCATATACGACAGGGAGGTAACTGTAAGATCCAAATTTTCACAGCTGATAAATTACATCAGTAATTTCAAGTTGTCCAAGTTTTCCTGATGAAATAAATGAATTATCTTTTTTTCACAAGTTTTTCCTTTCAAAATTATTCCTGCTGCCTTTTATTGCATCATTCAGGTCGTTATTACATTCTGCAACCTTTAAAAATCAATTCTCTTTATATTTGTATCTTTTAACGACAGATATTAAAATCTGAAATAAGATTGAATAGTGAATGCAAAAGGAGGACAGAAATATATATATATGTCAAACGGCTGAAAATCGGTCTATGAATTTAATCAAAATATCACCCGAAAACGCAGTCAACACTAATCTATAGTTATCATAGAAGTGTTCACAGTCATTCTTTTCTTACAACCTCTCTCTCTCTCTCTCTCTCTCTCTCTCTCTCTCTCTCTCTCTCTCTCTCTCAATCAATATATTCGAATCGCATGTATAAGTGTATGGAAGCGTAACATAGTTGAACACAAAAGGGATTGAGGCAACGTTTATAACATATATACAGAGAGAAAGAGAGAGAGATAGAGAGAGAGAGAGAGAGAGAGAGAGAGAGAAAGAGAGTTTCATATGCATAGATAGATAATTAGAATTCCCCATAATCCATGATTTCGTTTTGTAGGCCGTTGCAAGTATAGTGAGAGCGACCCTCTTCATTTGTATCAGACTTTGCTAAGTTTTATTTGTACATGTATAACTGCCCATATATCTATATTGGAAAAATGGACACACATTTAGAATTCTGAAAGTTGAAAGTGACAAAATACGAGCAATTCAAATTCTGGATAAGTCTTATATCTCGAAAGCCGTTCGTCATCATGATGAATATAGATGTAGGAACCGTTTATCGAATGTATCTATTTCTTTCGAAGTAACATGACCCAAATTCTTCCGGATTACATCACCATATCTTCAGGAAAGAATCCCTGAATTGACTGTTAACCATTGTGACATGTGGAGGGGCTATCGTCAAAACTCCTGGGAATGAGACGAAGCACAGGGAGAGTAGAAATAATGTCTCAACAAAATTATTCGTGTGAAGTAAAGTCATTAGAAATCTTAAATGGTAATAGTCAGGCCATGATGAGAGAAAGCCAGACGACTACTGGATATTGCAATTCATAATATGGATCCAAGAGATCATGTGTGAAATTGTAACCGGAAAGAAATGAGATAACGTGATGATTTGGACATGTTAGGAACGTATTGTCACTGAGACGCCGAGGAGTGAAGAAAATGGAGGAAATCAGGGTGAGTCTATGTCCAAAAATGGACTTCTAAGGGATGATGATGATGATGATGATGATGATGATGATGATGATGATGATTGGAATTTCAATTTGTTTCTCTGATATAGTGTCACGTGTTGATGAACAATACGCCCCCATGGAACATCTTCAAATAAGTAGACCGTCAGAAAATTTCCCCTTACAAACACAAAAAACTGGATTCAACCTTCACAAAAATGCGTTACTCGAAGCAAATTGTGGTTGTGGGCTACGTTCAAAGAGAAAATAACACGAGTATTTAAATACTCAATCTGTTTATATCCCCCATCTTGGTTATCGAAGAAAAATCAATGATCATCGTCTGCCAAGTCATAGCTGAAAATGTGAAAAATGCAACTTCAGTAAGTACAGTGGTGATGACGTACATGCTGAAAGCCCTTGATTGCAGACAACAACGCAAAGTTGAATCTCTCTCAGGCCAAATTAGTCCATTTGTTGTTTGAATACTGAGTAGACAGCAACATGAATGAAAAATGATGGACGACAGCCGAGAGGTTTAACTATGGAGGCTTTTACAAGCAAAGGAAACGAAGAAAGTTGATTCCAGTACCACGAGGCTTTCTTTCTCGAATATTGGAGAAGGATACTATGTAATGACAGAAATAAGTAGAAAACACTCGGAAAGTATATACCTCTGCAGAGGCCATACAGAAAGAAAAATGATTTTAAATCGAACGTACTTTGATGCAGGAAGGGTGCGACTATTTGGATTTCAATTTTTTACTTTTTTTTATTGTTTAATTTCATTGAAAATATCCCTGAACGGGAAAAAAATCCCAGAACCCGCCCGAACTGAGTAGATTCTTCTTTAGTCAATGATTATTTCTAAAGACTTGAGCAAACTCCAAAGATGTTTCAACGTTTTCTCTTGATTCTGCAGAAAATGCCACAGAGAACTTCTGTATCAGTATAATACATATACACACATTGAAATACCATATATATATATATATATATATATATATATATATATATATATATATATATATATACACATACTCTTTTGTTCTCAAGTGAGTTTGGCTGGCTTGCTATTCATTTATGGAACTAGTCGAGCTAGCAGGCTAAAATTTTGAACATCCAGCCCTTAGGTCTAAAAAACATCCAAGTCCCCTCACCTCCAACCCCAATTGCAAAAAAGGTCATTAGGGTCAATATACAATTATGGTTCATGCAAAATTGAACCCTTTAGTTAGTGTTTGCGGCGTTCAAGAGAGAGGGGCAAAAGTGCAAGTAGGAAAAAGAAAAGTAGACAAAGAGAGAATGAGAGAAGAGAAGGGGGGTGGGGGTAGGTAGCTGCATTTGTTCACATGGAATGATGGCTAAAATGCCATTGTTTGTATATTAAGTTCGATCCCTGTCGAAGACCATTTGTGTTTAGTAAATATCTCACTATTAGTTAGCATTTCGTGCATTATTGATATTGCATCTGAAAAGCTCTCAAATATTCCAATCATTCAATTGCTTGATAAATTGAGTTTGCTTAAAGGGGTAACAGCAGAGGAATTCTGGTTGAAGTAATTTGTATTCAGTTTACCCTTAGGAAAGGTATGAGCTTTCCCTCTTCCTTATCAGTTGGTAATAAGGAATGACTCCCTGTGGCTGATATTATGTATGCCAGAATGTTACTAGAGGAGGATGATGACGCTAACCACTGACCTCCTCTGACCCGAAAAATACCATGTTTGGCCAAGTATGGTTCCCCAGATTTGAATTATAATGATCAAATCCTTGTATTTTCAATTGAAGGTTTGTGGATTCGTCACTGTAACACACTAGAAATGTAAGTTTGGAACCGCAATGTTTGTTAGCATAATACTGTCAAAATGATTTAACTTGGAGTTAATAAGCTGCTCCACATAAAGTCTGGTCTGTTCCTGACATAAGCCTTCCGAACAGTCACTGCTGTACTATATGTAAACAATACGGACAAAACATATACATATATATTTGTTGACTTATATCCGTCGATGCAATATAAAGTCCAATCGAGACACTGATTACAGAGTAGTTATTTTATCTCTTATAAATTGATGAAAAAACAATAATGGAGATAATCTAGCTTTATAAACTTATGATTAGCATTTTTAATGAGAAAAAAGGGGAATAAGCAAATAAGTATTATAGGAATTTTACAAATAAGTAGGGTCTTGACACCGAACTTGAAGCCACCGGAATTATATTTTAAGAAAATGGTACAAAAGTCATGAAATTATTCGAATTGAATACATTAACGAATATATATTTCTTTTTTTTTTGTTGGTATTGTTTACATATACTGCAGCAGTGCCCGTGTGAGAGGTCCATTTTAAGAACTGACCAGATTTTATGATGTGTAAAGTACCTGCTAAGAATGACTTGTGACATTATTTTTTTGCTCCTGGCGATGCTAGAGCTTCGAACTATTTCAGTTACTTCCTTTTAGTGTTGCTAATTTTGATATCTAATATCTAAATATAGATGATTCTAAATGGTGTTAGTCACGGGAGATAATTTACAGAAACCATGGAGACAGATATATAATCATTGAATTTTATTTTATAAGAACCATTGATGAAAAAAAAATAACAAAACTTCCAATTAGTGTTCTGACCAATATATGTGGCGATTGTCAATATCGTACAATGGCCAGTTGCTGAGTAATTGCAGTGCACATACACTGAGAAATGTTTCTTCAATAGGAGTTGGATACCATAAATTTCTATGGAATGAAGTTTCTTCATCTGACAGCTTCACTGACCCGAACTGGGGGAAACTGACAATTGTTGTCAATGGATCAAATTCTTCTTTCGATGTTGTTTTT
Source organism: Thysanoteuthis rhombus (assembly GCA_963457665.1). Lineage (NCBI taxonomy): Eukaryota > Metazoa > Mollusca > Cephalopoda > Oegopsida > Thysanoteuthidae > Thysanoteuthis > Thysanoteuthis major. The sequence continues at coordinate 30,367,774 of OY735224.1, forward strand.
TTAAAATCTTTTCAACTATTTTATCCTTTCTTTTTAAAGTATACTTATGTAGGTGTGTATGTGTGCATGTGTAAGTATGCACTCTTGTATATGTGTGTCTTGTGTTTGTGTGTGTGTGTGTGTGTTATACTCAACCATGATTTTGGTGAGATACAAACAAACTAATGAACTCTATTTTCTTTGTCATCAGTCCTTCTCTCTCTCTCTCTATCTCTCTCTCTCTCTCTCTCACTTACTCTCTGTCTCTCTTGCTCTCTCTTTTCCTCTCTTCCCTTAAAGTCATTTTCTCTTTCATTTCCATATTCAACTATTTCCCGTTTGTATTTCCAAATTTTTTTTTACCAAGAAAATACTCATTGCAGTAGTTCTCTCAGTGGTGTCTTACACCAACTGAGTAACCCCCAGAAAAGTATCTGAATGAACATGTGCATTAAGGCCCCTTTTGATTGGTTGCCAAGTTATATTAAAGCTATCCAAGCGGTTCTCAAGATGTACTTAATACTTTCTTCCGATCTGGACAAATCTTGCACACATGAAGAGAATGACTGAGATTGATTGATAATTAGGAACCAAATGAAAAGGCAAAAAAAGAAAAAAAAGTGGTAGAAAAATATTTTTGAAATTCATGAAAAAAAAAAGAATTAAAAAAAAAATTAGGAAGGTAGAAAAAAGAAAAAGTTGAAAAAAGAAAAAGAAATATGAAAAAGAAAAAAAGGAAGTAAAAGAAGAAAAGAAAAGAACAGAAAAAGAGAAAAGGATGCAGCAGAAGAAGGAAAAGCAATAAAGAAAAGGAAGAAAGGAAGAACAAAAGTAAAGAATATATTGCAGGAGAGAAAAAAACAGAGAGAGACAGACAGACAGACAGACAGATAGACAGGGAGAGATTTAGAGATGAAAGGACCTTATGTTGTCGTCTTTCACACAGTCTATCTGTTTGTCACTCTTTCACTTGCAGGATGGTTATTCCTTCAGAGACATGTCTTTATTCTGATCACGTTAACCAAATGTCTGGGTCACAACTCGAGAGTTTTGCTCGGTGGCCTCTAGGCAACAGACAATCCCTTTCTTTATGCTGGTTGCATTTTGGGAATCAAAGTTCAGATAGATTCCGGTAAATGTCGGTTCATGGTTGACGGATATTTTGTCACTCAATTTTTTACATCGATCTTTTAAGTGTAATTAAGCTATAAGTCATTCTCGAATATCAGCATCCGATTTTTTCTGAGTTTTAGCTTAGCTGGCATCACCATTATCTATGGCCGTACCTAACTGACAGGCTGACATACCGGAAGAGGATTTACCGATTTAACTCTTCACCCAACACAAACTTGTGCGTGTTTCCTCCTAAATCCTAATCGTAACTGTAATGCCCGACTCTTAAATCTTTGCAGTTGGGTTCCAGATCCCAAGATTGACCATTCGAAAGAAAGGCAGGCCACACGTATTTTCGAAACAAGCGAATGAAACGAAGCGGAATTAAGGTATTGGTATTGGCCTATTCGTAACTATAAGAAAAAAGTGTCCGTTGCAAGTCAATGTGCAGCTTGTAAGCAAATATAAAGATATAAAAATATTGATGCAAATAGAACAAAATCCATCGTATGCTATAGCAAAAAAACAAAAAAAAAAAAACAGGATCCCCTATTTTGTCAAAAAGAGAAATACAGTTCAAATCATTAAAAGTGAATTCTGTTCATGAACATAGTAGTGTCAGTGACAAGAATAATAACTTCAGATGCATTTGTTTTTTTTAAAGAGAAAAAACAAATTTAACAATTATAAAAATACCACAATTGACGTTCAAATAGAATGTAATATTTCTTATTTCAAAGAAAAAACAAAAAAAGTTAGATATAAAATTTTGATTGATTCAGCAATTGGTGAGGAGCTTTAGTTCCCCACAAAGCAGTAATCATCATTATTTCGGTACTGCACATATTTTTCTCATTTTTCAATTTACATTGTTATGATCATTTGTCGTGTAAACATGATGAAGATTAATATATTCCATCGATTTTTTTGAAAAATTGAACAAGTGCCGAAAAAAATTTAAAAAAACATGAATGTTTATTTGGAAAAAAAAATTTAGAAAAAAAGAAGCAGGCTTGTTTTTTTTTCCAAAACTTTCAACAAAAAGTTTGACAAAAATTCCCGGTAAAAATATTAGTCACAGAACCAGAAAATCCTAGGATTTTGCACAGAGTGCATTACTATTTTCCGGAGGGGAGATTTCAAACATGGTCGTCTCTGAACATTTCAAATATATAGGAAACCGTCAACCAAAACTATCAACATAAGTTTCTCCAGTTTTTAAGTGATTATGTCTGCCTGTATAAATATATATATATATATATATATATATATATATATATATATATATATATTTATATGTTGAGTTTGATCAGACTCTTGTAGAACATATATTGTCACAATGTATGTTTGTGCTGAAGTTGCTAATAGACATTTCCGATACGGTGATGCCTGAATCCATATTTCATTTACCTTTTTGTGGACTTTAAGTATCCCTTATATGGTATACCTGCGGTATTTAATCAAGGTACTCTTAAAATGAACGAAGTTGAAGAATACGTAAAACCTGTAAATCAGTAACTTGATGATAATAGTGTTGGATCTGCATTCGTGTTCATCCTTAAAATGATTTGATTTCAGTCTTAATTTTTTCAAGAATGTCTTGCTCATCCAATATCAATTATAGTGTTTCTGTTTATATTGTGCCAACTTTTGTAAAACTCCAGTCCATATTGAAGTAGACTTCATTTCCCCTGCGTGAAACGAACAATCCTAGTGAAATTGGAAGTAATAAACGCTTCACTGTTTGTCTATCCCGTTGCTTTAAACAGAACAAATATATAATTATAAACAAACAGAATAAAAATTGTGCTACTATGATTAGAAAATACGATCAAGTTATTGATTGGTGGTGCTATAACGAGTTTTATATTTACAAATTATTTTACACAAATTTTTTAAAATAGGTGCATTAATCATCTTCAGTTAGAATCGAAGCAGAAGCGGAATTTAACTCTGCTGCAGTCATTCTTAATAAAGGGATTTTATCAATCTCCATGTTCAACTCTTTGCTTACTTGGCAGGAAAATTAAAAAGATTTTAGACGGTTTGATTGGCAAGAGAGAAACAAATAAACTTGTGTTTCAGAAAAGAACAGAAATTTTCCCAACTGAAACCAACGAAAGATGTTTTTTTAAAAAGTAACACTTGCCATCGAAGTCAACAATTGAACAACCTTAGCGTCAAAATTTGAAGTCATGCAAAAATTGATAAATACAGTCTGAATAAATTCCAAGGCAAGAAGTTTTCTTTTGCTTAAGTTTGCAAAGGTCATTTACAAACACTACGAATAAAGAACTTGAAATGAAGCACGTAGTTTTTGGATAATATCAAATTGGGAAATGAACTCTGTGTAGTTTATTGTTTAAATTGAAATGAATCAGGGGAGTTTGACACAAGCTTTGCCTGTTTTAACTTAAATTCTGATGACACCTAATTCAGAACTCATTTAGAAAATTATACTTTCGGAATATTTCCATATCAGTTTTCTTCAAACATGAGAATCAATTGATTCACACAAAAATCACTTGCTCATCATCTCCCTCATTCTCCCACTGATCCCCATCCTTCTTCTACTACTACCACAGATGGTGGACACATCGTTGAACTTATGGTTCTTGATACTTGATCAACCCCAACACTGATTACTGCCAAAGGAGATTAGTCACCTGAGGGTTTTTTTTTAGTAATTAACCAGACCTGAATAGTTTATATCCTGAGAGTGGTAGTGTCATCAAATTTTCGACCCATCTCGGTGGATCATGGAACAGACAGAGTCAAAAACCCCCAGAGTAACGGGTGGTAGTTATTGTGAATACTAAAGTCCATTCATCCCAGCACCAGAGCCATTCACTACTCAATGTCGTCATTCACTGCTTTCAGCCAATCACGTGTTTGCAACTCGAAGTAGCAGACGACAACACACAGTAAAGGCCTGTTATATCAATACTCGACAACGGCAACAACTAGTGTAACACCTTATACACCTCTCATTCGTCACCATCATCATCAAAGACACAAAGCTACCACCACCACCACCACCACCACTACTACTACTACTACTACTACTACTACTACTACTACTTCTGCTGCTGCAACAACAACAACATTGTAAGGGGTTAGTGCATGTGAGCGTCCTAATAGAGAGCGCACATGGCTTTGGAGAAAAACACCTGAATACGGACACACACATACACACACATACACACACACATACACACAAATATACACATACAACAAACAATAGTACAAACGAACCTGCCTCTTCACAAACATCGACACACACACAGATCACTGCTCGTACTCACACATACACACACACACGTGCACCTACACAGGCGGACACACCCACATCCACACGTAATCTTTTTGGAGAATGAGGCAGTATATCGCCAACAACTTCAACACAGATAAAATGTTGTGGATACATTTGCCTATCGCAATCGAGACATGAGACGGATATCTATCTTCCTGTTCGTCATTATTGTAGCCTTGAGTTTCAGTCGACAACTCTGTTAACCTTAAGGATACTTCTGGGATACACCCAGGAATTACTGACCAGTCAGGATCAATACCAAGCCATTGGCTACCCTTATTTATAAAAAAGTATGTTTATCTACCATGAGAACACAGGAATAGACGGATACAAAAAGCAAATTATAAACTACGGATTTACACTTTTTTAAAAATCTAAAACCCAACAAAACGGATAACTTGGTGTTTTTATTTTTATGCTTTTTACTTTTCTTCTTTCTTGCAAAACAAGCATCAAAACATTTGTGTAAATATTGAACATTAATACGGAGCCCCTGCCCCCATAATAATTATTCAACGTATCGATTAGAAATTTGCACGATATTGAAATAGATAAAAATTTAATCATTATTTATATTATTACAATAATTTTTATCATTATTATTATGGTTGTCAAACGTTATATCTATCAAGGTAAAGTGTAAGCATTAATTTATTGATTGTGTTTGTATGATTTTTCGAGCGTATTTGACATTGATCTGATATTATCTCAGAAAAGAAAACAAAAGCCAGTGATTATATTATGATACCTTTATTTCTAAACAACGTATTGATCAGATTTCAGGACTCTTACTATTTCTCTGAATGTAAGAAATCTGGAATGAAATATTCCGGTTACTACAAGCAAACACATGGATATTATAATACCATACACTCTTCTCTTGTATAATACGCATTGGATACAATCACATATTTACTTAGGATTTGTCCTTATATAAAAACTGACTCAAATTAATCAAACATATGAACTCTCTACACGCAAACATATACATATATATGTATATGCAAACGTAAACACACGCACTATCACACACACACACACACACACACACACACACACGGAGGCACACATACGTATATATATAAAGAGTGATTATATATATATATATATATATATATATATATATATAGAGAGAGAGAGAGAGAGAGAGAGAGATATATATACATTCCAAACATCAATTAGACAGGATGTCATAACATAATCAGACTCACCTAATTTTCTCATTACAATTGACACAATATTCACGTTTTGTATACATTTATTTATGGTGTTGATCTCAATGATATTCAAATTTTCTGACCTGATTCGAGAATCTTTATTTCTCTTCTCCTTTTAACCTTAACATTTTTCAGATCGTCTTTACTTTATTTCCTGATAACATTTACTATGTAACTTCTTTAACCAAATCTTGTGATAAGAATTAAAGGTATTTGCGTATGTGTGTATGAAGGGACTACGTTTCGGATTTTGGTTGTTGTTTTCATGAAATAAACTTTTGATCAAATTAAAACTTTGGAAAAGAAAATAAATACTTTCTTCAAGTTGATTGCAGTGATTTTTGTAAAAAGGTGAAAGTAGATATATAGTTTTTAACAAAAAATGAATACATTATTTTAATTTTATATAAATGATTTCTATCGAAGAAATTGCCTTAAAATGATTTTCCTTGAAAGCAATAAAAAAAGAAAATTAAGAAATTTCTAAAGCAAAAAATTTTCACACTTATGATCTTCTGTAGTAGAAGCCGTCAATGTTTCAAACTGCTTAGAATGTCACGGTAACCTTACCTAAAACTGGGTCAGTGTGTCTGTTTACGTGTCTGATCGTGTGTGTATGTGTGCGCGTGCATGCGCCCGTGTGTGTGTGTGTGTGTGTGTGTGTGTGTGTGTGTGTGTGTGTTTGCACAGGCCAGAGGGTTAATATAGATGTCAGTCAGATATTGCGTGGGTTCCCTTTTTCTAAATACGATACATTTTTGATAGTCTCTCTCTCAGATAATGACGACAAAACTGGAATACTTCAGTAGTTCATTCACACAGGGAAAATTAGACTGTAGTTGTTAAAATTTGGTTTTCATTACATGAATATATCTGTTATTTGATTGTATGTGCATTCGTTCCAGGATACGAACGTGCACTCACGAACACACACATGCACTCATGCACACACACATATATATATATATGTATATTCATACTTTCATATAACTATTTATATATATATATATATATATATATATATATATATATATATATATATATATATATATATATATGTATATATATATGTGTGTGTGTGTGTCTATATATAGATATTTATCTATGTTTTGGTATATGTATGTATATATATATACATATATATATATATATATATATATGTTAATGTGTATTTGTTTATATATATTTATGCATGTTGATATTGATATTTATAGATGTGTACAATCATATATATATATATATATATATATATATATATATATATATATATATATATATATATATATATATATATATATATATATATATATATATATATATATAATATATATATATATATATATATATGCGTGAGTGTATACTTTGGAAATATATAGAAATTGACCGATTTCAACCATTTGAAATGTTTCTCCAGCTATAAAAATCAAAATATACTCAGCAAAACATATTTCTTTTCTTACTCTGCCTTTATGCTCAATTGGACAGTAAGTCAGACGCCTATTTGTTTGTTCAGGTTTGTCTTCCAGTCAATTTGATCAAGATCAAATCCATATTGTTGTTGGATGCAATAGTTAATCGTAAAAAATAACAATCCACTTGTTTAATAGATCACTCAATAGAAACCCAAACGGAATCAACACCTTTTTATTGTAAAATCTTCTGTGATGATTAATTAAAAAATCAGAAAAGGGGATTATCAATGAATAAGGTACTTTGCTTCACTTTTTAGGCAATAATCTCTGGAAAAGCTTTGGTTTAAAAAGAAAAATGCTGATTCAAACTTACATTGCAAATTGAGATCACCACTAAGAACATATCTAGGGTAAGGATTTTTGTAATTGTCTTCTCTAGAAGTGTACTTTATGAGAAAATATCCACCATTTGAACCAGCATATGTTTCTCGGTTCTTGGGTAGTTTTAATTGGGTGGCTATCCATGCATTTTTCGTGTGTAAAAGAGCTAGTAGGCTGAATATCAAAGCACAGTCTTATTTTCATATAAAAAAAAAATTTTGGATATTCCTCCACGAAATGAATGATATTTGGAGGGGAGTATACTTACAATGCAGATTCATACTAGAAAATCCATTTGTTTGTGCCCACAACATTGTTACTTTTTTTCTAAAATCCAGACTTTTAGAGATTTCGGCCTTACAGTACAGTGGGGGAACTGACTAATTCATTGATCAACCCTTCTTCAAATTATTTTTCATTAATCATCCTAACACGGTATACTGCTAAAAGACGTTGGTAAGGTGACGTTTTTTCTATTGAGTGACTAAGCAGATTAATGTAATTTGAATTTATGATTTAGATTAAGCTATTTCTGGACAAGGGAGGAATTGATGTCAGTTATGTCTTATCCAATCATCTTTTCTGCTGTTCGCAATTATCATCCAATAGAATTTCTTAAAAACAGAAAACAGGAAACATTTTCAGATTTATTCTTTATCCAATTAATTTATATTGATTTCCTTTTAAATAAACAATGGACAAATGGACTCAATGAAAATGAGACGATTTCCTTCCACAAAGATTTAACATTTGCCCAGGATAATATTTCTGTACATCTTCTTTGGTTTTGAGACTCCCTTGGATAATACAATCAAATTTTATCAAGTACGTTCGAAAAAAGTTTCCATATTTTCCTCAAATAGCACAAAATGTCATGGGGTTATTTACAAATAGATAATTTATATAAATATATTTCCAGTAAAAATTGATTTACTGCATAAACGAAAAAAATGCATGCCCTGAACAAAATGTATCTTGCAGTTGAGTTTCTATAGCAGTTCAAATTTTCTATTCTTGAACAATTCTAAAACTATGAAGCAGACGAATTGGATTGACATATCTTGCTCCCCACCCATTAAATACAAATGGTACTTTTATATCAAATCCCCTTAAATATTACAGAAAAAATCTCTTTTTTACCCAACATAGGCATTTACCAAATTTTTCAAGAATATCTCCAAATGAAACTTATTTTCTCGCTTCTTCATGCAAAGGGAAGTTTCCTGAACAGAAGGAATGCCGGGAAGCCTCGGAATGGCAGCATTTGCAAAATTTGTGGATGAATGTGTCACATGACAAAATGGTTCTTCAGAAACTCCAGAAAATAAGACCCTCAAAAATAGTCTACAAGCAACGCATTTTCCCAATAGTCATTCAGGGCAGTGTTTTCGGAACTGGGACCCACGCACCCTGGGGGGCCTGACAAATAATGTTTGTGAGTCTGTCACATTGTTCCCTCTTAACCTCACACTGCTAATCATATGAGAAACAACATCATCCATCGTACAGTAATTGAAAAACATGATTATTCAACATAGACCTATGCCATTTAATAAGATTCAAATAAACGTGATCAATTAAAGAGATGCGTTTCTAAGGTTAGAATTTATTTTTATTGTTGCTTATGGAGTATAATCTAAAAATCAAATGCAGAAAATAGGGATCCACCAGAATATTTCTTTTATAAAAGGGGTCGTTCAGTTTACAAAGTTTTAAAACTACTCACCTAAACGTTGAATTTGACCAAATGATTGTCTCCAAAACAAAGAACTATGAAATATGCTCAAGATAAAATCCTGCTGAATATATAATGGAAAGATCGCGAATCAACACAATATATCAAAAATTAAACAGGTGTCAATTATATCCTAAAAACCCCTGAGAGTCTATGTTACAACAATGTCAGATTACCGCAGGACATCGGGATTCACAACATAGAACATATGTAACATTGCAGCCGGCAGAAATAAAATGGCGAGGTGATTTGTACATGTTCAGAATGCATTGCCAATGTGACGTTGGGGAGCAAGGAAAACAATATAGCAGACCTTTTGGGAGAACATGTTCAACCACAGATTTTCTAAAATTCAAAGCTTAGGGAGGTCAAATAGATCATTGGTCGAGACGTTGAACTAAAAACAACAAAGATGAAAATATCAGTTAAAAAATAAGTGAACTAATAATATCATTTTACAGAACTTCGACCAATACTTGGAATCCCAGGAGAAAGCAGGAACCGAGATGTTGGGATAGAAACAATAAAAATAAAGATACCAATCTCAAAAGTCTGTTGAATGAAGAGAATATTTTCATGGCTTTAGATAAGCTGAAAATTAAGCCTTGTGTAATGTAAAGAGGAATGGAAGCACTGATTGAGTTCTAACAGAAACGTATCCAATTTTGCAACATTTTCATGATAGTGTAGAAAGCAAAACAAAGTGCTCTAGGCCGTTCACACAAACAGTTAATTTACCTGATTAGAATCTGTTATTTTGCAGATAACTCCAGGCTGGAATTTTCTGTAATGAGAGTAAATTAATCAGAAAGTTTTACAAACACATTTATATCAATCGCATTCCTGCATATATTGCGGTTTTATTGTAACACAGCGTTACTCGAACTACTTGACCTTGCTGACAGGAATTCATGGGTGTTTGCTGCCACACTTTCAGGGTGTGTGTGTGTGTGCACGCGTGCACACACGTGTATGTGTGTGCGTGTGTATGTGTGTGTATGTGTGTGTGTGTGTGAGTGTGCAAAAGCATATAATTTCAAGGCTAGGGGAGCAAATGGATTACATCCGTATCGGCTTTGTTCCAATAAAGAAGTCTTTCACATGAAGTAACATAAAAGAAACGTATAGCAACTTTTTTTCTCTTTCACTGTCTATAATGTTCCAACTTCCAAACACTCTCATCCCTAATTTGATGGCCTGATCCCCGGTAGTGGAGGGAATGCCAGATAATGTAAGCATATATGTGCCAAATTGTAGTATGAAGGAAATCAGTGGAATAATAAATGAATATTTCAAGTAATGTTAATTGTTACCAGGGATATCTAATGAATATGTTGGAAATTTTGAATTATTTCTCGGCCATTTATAATTTTTTTCAAAATAATTCTTCCAGGTGAACATTTCATAGATAGTGAGCGTTGAAGCTTGTTTGTTTGACTTGGAACGAGGTCGCCATTTCTCAACGAATCTGAATTTTGGCACAAAGTCCAAACATATCATTGGATAATGCAGGAAAAATTTTCAAAAACGCGTACAATTTACGCCCCGACTCTGTCTGTCTGTCTGTCTGTCTCTGTCTCTCTCTCTCTCTCTCTCTCTGTCTCACTGTCTCTCTCTCTCTGTCTGTCTGTCTGTCTCTCTCTCTGTCCGTCTGTCTGTCTGTTTGTCTGTCTGTCTCTCTCTCTCTCTCAGGATATATTCGAAATCCCAGCTAAAAGATGCGATATTTCGGGAAGTGATTTTAAAAACCAAAAGAAGTGATTTCCAAGAATGATAATCACTAGACCCGAGATTAAATCCATACTCACAAAACAAATCAAGAGTTTATGACGATTGGTTTTTGCACTAGGCAAATATTCATACTGTATGATAATCAAGCGATTCATAAGGAGATTGTTATAATCTGTGTTTAATCCACCTCACTAGTGGTCATCACATAATTTGGTAACAGTTACCAGAGAAAGTTTCATATTTTGATATTTTAGCAGTATTAACTAATTCACACAACTTTTATCAATTTGAAAACTGTGCCAAAGTTTCAGTAATCATCTTTATAAAGTTTATGAACAAGTTTCGTGTTGAATAATAAGAAAAATTCTGTTTTTCTTTTTACAGACAATACTTTCTTCTTAATTGGGACCCAAGAGGAAACATTCAATGAATTCACAAAGAGAAACGTCAGATTTGAAGCCCGGCGAATCAGACAGACAGAATTCAGAGAGCCAGACACATTTGCCCAAACACGATTTTCTTCATAGCAGACCAAACAGACAACAATGAAAGTAAATAAATGTCAGAATAAGAAAATTTCTGCCTTTCAATCACAGAACAAAAAATGTTGTCTATTCCCAAAATCTGAATAAAAAACCTTTCTGTTAGAACTGTTTTGTTTTTATATTATACATCAATTTTGAATTACAAGAAAATCTCGAAAGTGAGAAAAGAAAAAGATGGTATTTTTCAAGTCACAAAATTAATATAAACAATAACCCGTCTCAAAAGTCTTACACTAAATAACAACCTGGAAAACATTCAACTTTCCGGATATATTCATATCCAAATAAAAAGTAGACATATAGAAAGAGATACATAGAAAATTGCTATTAATCAAGTGAATTAGTTTTAAATGACAAAAATTATTTATCTTTCATATGTTGCACCCAGGTTATGTCGGGTATCTTTGCTAGTGAGCCCCAGGATAGATCAGTAAGCAAAATAGGCGCACGCTCAAGTCATCTGAAGAGAAGGGGGCTTCACGGCTTTTTTTATATTTTGTGTTGAATTATGAAACATTATTTGAATCGTTCAACATAAAGCTTACAATTCAGAATTGGATTCTTTTTCTTATACATAGAGCAGATAGGAATGATTCAAACGACCAAACGGTCCCTCTTGTAGAGAACTAGACACAAATATTGGACGGATTCAGCATGAAGAAATATCGTAGATTGACCCCCCCCCCATCGCAAACGAACAATTTTGCAGTGGAAATTTGGAAAAACGAATAATTTTCTTTCTCGATGTAATGATTCATTCAGCGCCAACGACAAATACAGAAATGGTAGCAAATCAGCCATACATACCTACTTGAAAATTTGGGAAACTTATGTTGACAATTTTGGTGACAGCTTTGACAGACCTTTCCCGAAAGAGAAAAAAAGGTGATTTCCTATTAACATCAATTGAAGACAAGTAATACTAGGGCCCAAAGAGAATTACATCAATAAGTGTGTATTATGATTTTTCACATGGAATGGCTGCTTAGGAAAAGAAAGAATTAAAAAAAATGTAAACAAACCTGGTTCGATAATGAAAATATACTCTGTTTGCTTCCATAACTTTTTTCCATTTTGCTTCAAGTGTAAAGATCCTTCGTTTATAAGAATGAATATCTTATGAAGCTAGAAATCTTTCAAATGCTATCATTACTGCTTCTTGTATGTACAAATTTTATTGCAGAGAAAAAGTTGTAGGTGTTACAATGAGGGATAATCTGTTGGAAACAAGTCTGGGGAATATGGATGATGATTCCATTATCAAGTTGCCACAACTTTGATTTGGTCATATTGCAACTTTGATTTGGTCACAGTCCAACAACATGAGTTCATGCCTGCATACTGATGAGGGATATTTCAAAGATAATCTTGAATGCATTTCATCCATTTCTTGGCAATTAGATTGAGCTTCCAATTGTGAAATTGATGTTCTTGATAACTTTAACAACATTTTTACTGAGTTCGAACTCATGTAAAAACAATTATCTGATTCCCTCTGAGGACAGCATTTGCAAGATTGAAGAATTATCTCATTGAAATTATGTATTGAATCACAAGTAAAAAAAAATTCTGAAGCTCTATAATCAGTTATGTATGGATAGCAACATTTTCTGCTTCAAAAAATGTCAAAATTAGAATCTTAAAGACAAAAGTCGCTGAAACAGCCATATATGACCAGGTCAATATATATATATATATATATATATATATATATATATATATACATATATATATATATATATATATATATATATATATATATGTATGTATATATATATATATATATATATATATATATATATATATATATATATATATATATATAAGAGATGAAGACCAGGTTAAGGAGCTGAGAGGCCCCATTGTGAATATTTTGGTTGACATCCAACGTAAGTTTTCCTGATGATATGTCCGGATAAGACAAAATCGTCAGAATGATTTTTTTGCACAGAATACCTCAAAAAGTTTCAATGAATTTAAATGAAATTGTGTGAATATTTCGGGTAATAAGGCTAGGAGAGAAGTGATCACATTTTTGATGGATCTATACAAAATTATCCCCCTTTGATGTAAGCCAAACATAAAATAGCTAATGTTCTACACTTATCAACGGGATATCTAAAATAAATTCTGGGTGAAATTTCGTGCAGGGACAAGCTATCAGATCAACAAAAGAAATAGAACTAAGCAACATTTTTGTTTCCTTTACTTATTTCGTAAATTGATTCGTTGAAAATCATCGATATTTATTTAGCGGAACCTTTTTCCTATTTTTTTCCTTTTCGACGTCTTTGACAGCGCAATACATCTGCTTTTAAAAATGAACAGCTCTCTTCTCACCAAGGGTGATTTTAAGTTTTTTTATACGCAAATATATCTTTAAAGGATTTTATCGATTTTAAAGATATTTTCAAAATAGTTATCTTTCCACTTACCTCAATCCTTGAATTTGTCTGGAAAATGTCAATTTTTTTTTTTTCATCTCTGATCTTTTTCTCTTGGTTTTATGGTTTGGGAATAAAGGTCATTTTTGTTTTCGCCAGCGAATTTTGTCAACATCTCTTTTTGACTCCCTTTCGCCGGAGATAAATGAATGATTCTATCCTATTTTTAACTGAACTATTCGGTGACTTTATTAAACGATGTCCCCATGTCTGTAACATACACACATATGCATGCATACACCTTATACTCTCTTCCACATTCATACTGCTAATGCACACAAAATTACACACACATAACTACATTTATGCAAAAAGTGACTCACATATCACACACGTTCATGTATGCATGTGTATATGTATGTTTGTGGTGTGGATGTGTGTTTTTAACTTAAGATGAAATGTCTTCCAAAGTCTGAATCGTGTCACTTTTTGTGTCTGTCAGCCATTATTCTCTCTTTCTCTCTTTTTAATCTCTCTTTTTTTTCTCTTCTTATTCTCTTTGTTCCTCTGTTTATCTTCTCTTTCTATTTTCTCCCTCCCTTTCCCAACGTAATCTTGATACTGTGCAACAATCTGATACATTTTGCAACAACCATCAAAACTGCATTTAAATGTGTTTGGACTTTTGTTTATTTATTTTTTCTCTTCGTGTAATACTTGGTTTCTGACGATAACATCAAGTTTTATGACTTTGACGGGTTTTTCTTCCCTTAGTCTGCAGACACGACCTCCTTAAGGCACGGGGCCAACTCATTTTGAAATGATTACAAAGACAGTGATTTGATGACAAGAAAAGTATAAATCATGTTATACGAAGGAAAAATCAACTCAAAACACTTCTGTTAGTCGGATGGGGAAACAACTGAAGAAAGATCTGATGTCTTTAGATGAAAAGGTTTCACTCGACCTTTTGAAGGGGTTGTGAGTCCAAACTTCATCTGATATATACATTCGATCGTCTGCTTTTATGCATTATTAACAATAATTGACAGATTTGTAGAACTTCCACTGGAACTTTTTTTTATGACCGTTTGTGACAGCCACATAACTTGCTTAAGAATGCAAGAGAGATAGAGAGAGATTGGGTTGAGAGAGGTTGACAAATCAGAGGGAGAGGGAGAAAGAGAAAAGGAGGACTTAATAGCACTTTTTGTAAAGTTGGATTTTTGTCTTTTAAACAGTCCATCAAGCATAAACCGCCACACTCCCAAACTAGAATTGCACTTCAGGCTTCAGTTACTGAGAGAACAGGTAGCATTTGAATTTTTAAGCAAAAATTAATCAGAATCAGCCTTTAACTACCGGTTTGCAATAAAAGAAAAATGGAAAATGAAACAGTATCTTTGATTTTAGAAGTTTCTTGACTTCTTAAAAATCTGATGTTCAATTCAGAGTTAAAATTTAAGTTATGTTGTTGTATTCGCCGAGTGAAAAAATGGTACTTAGATCAAACGTAACATTTTGGATGAAGCTGTTTAACAATGGCCTTCAACTAAAACTCCAACTTTTCAGACTAACATAAAGAAAATAATTCAGTAAACATAAGATGAAAACGTTTCTTTGATGTCGTGAAAGTCGAGAAAAAAAGTTTTTTATTTTGACAATTTAGAGTGTTATGTTTTCAGGCGAAGATTAACAAAAGATGGAGGTCAAAGAAGACGGTGATGTTTTCACCTTTACTATTTCATATCAGAATGAATAACAGAATAAACTTTGTAAACATTGACTTGGTGTTTATATAAAGATGATGATCAGAACAAAGGTTGTGAGAATCTATAGATAAATTTGAATGCTTGTTCTGAACAGGATTTATTCTGACTACATTCATGTGATGGCAAGGATATCTATCTATCTATTTATCTATCGATCTATCTATCTATCTATCTATGTCTGTCTCGTTGGCTTGTTGATAGAACTAGATGCGTTTTGCTACTAGTGGTTGGTGTTCGGGCCAAGGTAAAAACCAGGATTTTGAATGCTTATTTCGGCAACAAGCAGGATCTCTCAATTTGGAAAATGGGTCTAAAGCAATCTTTTCAATCACTTCACAACGTTTTCTCATATATGTCTCTGTTATTTGTATAACTCTGCTAATAAAGAGTGTCCAGTGGCTGAAACGATTGCAAATTTTCTGATTGCAAGAATTGGCTTCATGGTTCATAGAGTATTTCAAATAGTGATTTTGAAAATTGGCCAAAGTTGGCTATGCTTTTACATTTTAGCTATCAGCTCAATAGAGTACTCGTGTGTGAAATATTACAAACGATCTATGTCTCCCAGGTTCTTCAGGAATGCTAATTTTGTATTTTGACAAGATGTAGCATGAATGATATGTGATCTTTCAGGACGTGTAACAGGAGAAAGATATCTATCAGATGTGACGTCATTTATGGTTATTGCCATTTGGCAACAGAGTTAATTGTTCGATATCATCATTCCGTCTGTCTGAATTGCTTTCTTCCGCCTGTCTTTCTTTCCATCCGTCTATCCATATTATATATATAAAAGTACTCCTTGAATTTTTACCGTGTGAAGGTTGGACGATTCGAAAAGAAGTAGGTAGATTCTGTGGCAGACCCAAAAATTATTTTCTGATTCAGATATATTTTCATGTTTTCTGTATTCATTTGTGTGTACATTCATGACAAGTACATGCAAAAGTTCAAATAGTTCCCGATGAATTTCAACATACTTTTATCGTTCGGTGAACAATAAGCTACAAAAACTGACTATATTTTAGGGCTGAACAATGTACAATTACCTCCCATACATCGGAGTTATATGTCATCATCACATAATGTAGAGTGTCCACATGATATATCTAAAACCTGTCAATGATCTTCAATGACATTTTCTAAAATTGTTGAGACTGAGCCATGGAAGAACTGATTGAGTTTTAGGGCACAAAAGTTCCGATAGGAACGCTTGCTCATTTGATAAACACATTCGTGTTGAAATATCAACACCCTAAGATACCCTGGGTAGATTTTTGAAATCCCCTCTTCGTACACAGAGAGTGTTCAACGTCTTATTCTTCACCACCTGGAGTACAAATTTATGGTTGAATTCTCTCTCTCTCTCTCTCTCTCTCCCCCCCTCTCTCTCTCTCTCTCTCTCTCTCTCTCTCTCTCTCTCTCTCTCTCTCTCTCTCTCTCAATATCACACGATTAGCAAGTCTGATACTCTATTCATATAACTCAACCTTCCTCTTGTGTTTTACAAATCCAATTTTCTCCCAGACAGAATGTCCCTGGAACAAACTTCAATTTTAAATTTATCTAAAAAATGTTTAAAATATGATTTCAATCATAATCGCTTATGATGCATATAAATTCAAAATATTATGTTTATATGAATACGTAATCATTTTCAAGTAAATTCCAGAGTTTTTTTCCTGATTATAAAAGCATGAGCCATTTTTATTCCCAATCGCTGCATTTCGCATTGTAGAGTTGACATTGTAAAATGGATTTGCGTATCCTCTTGTTACATTTGAATTAACCTCATGGGATTCTGAGCAGAAGAAATATTAATCCTGTCAAATGTTTCAATAAAAACTAATTTGAGATCCAAATGAAAACAGCATATGAAATTTTGGTTAATGATGTAACTTTCCTCAGTTGATGAAATCGTATGATGTGCATGAATTCATGTCTGTCTGATTTTACACTTGATATTCTCAATGGATTCCAAAAGAAAATTGTGAGAGGGTACAACATTAGGTGAAAAGGTTTATTGGGGCGGATCCAGAGACCTTTATCGATTGAAAGCTTTTTTTCATTTTACATACATTTACCTATCCACTCATGTGTGTCCACAAAATATCTCCATAAGTAATCAATGAATCTCAATGACATTTCCTAAAAAGCCTGAAAAGAATTGATTATATCTTGAAGTGGATCCAGGAACTTTATCTCCTCTGCATGACTTTCCGTGACAATAGTGCTGGTGAAGGTATGCGCTCTCTGTGTGCTTTCTAGTTATACATTGAGCTTTATTCATTGTTGTTGTCCGTTGGAACATATTGACGATGGGGGAAGTTAATCTACGGTAAAATCAGGTACAATTCGACTGAGATGCCAAATCAACCATTTTTCGGCTAGATTTTCCTATTTTAGCCAATTAGCCAAAATTTATTGTCTCTGAGGCAGCAGTGCAATCCTGACCAACAAGGAGAGAGGGAATATTGCATCAAAGTTTTTGAATGCGTTTAGTTTCTTAGTGGACATTGGTTCAAAGGAGATTCCTGAAAGATGACAACTTTATCCAGTAAATGGATAATGTGCAAATAATCATTCCATCTTTTTATATGGGTCCTGAGTATTTACGATGAAGAATTCATTATATAAAAAATACTACAGCGAATTCACAAGAATAGTTTCAAAGATCATCAAAGAATTAAATGTACTTTGAAATATTTTCTGATATCCGTGTTTCGTTTTATGTATTAAAATGTGTCATATATTTACGCTTTTTAAAAAAAAGGAAAAGAAAAGCTTTCAGGATTAAAAAAAAATACGGGTACATTAAGTTTAGGTTACATTAAACAATTGTACCGTAACAATATCCTTATTTGAACATAAGATTCCAACAATCAAATGCCCAAACCCCAAGTGAGATGGCCAATTCTGGAGAGGGGGAGCATATTCCATGTTGTCCCCCCTCCTCTTAGAGGACACCCATCAACATAGAATATTTGAAAATGTTACTCGTTTCTTGAAAATATATTGGAAAATAATAAGGCCTAAGGAAATGAGAAAAAGATACCACCTGTCCAACGTAATAGCCTTACTGCCATTGGGATAATTCTGTTGGTCATCATCACGTTAGTATAATGTATCTGGAGAAGGGTGTAGAATGGATCAACCAACACGTTGTGTCAACAACACGAACAACAACAAATCATTTAATTACCTGCATACCGCTTTGAAGCTAACAAATATGTCAGTCTTGGTTCAGTCATTTACAGCCAACCATTTTATTAGCTTTTGATACAAAAGGTTTAGGGCCTTTTGTGGCCAGTAGAAAGTGTGAGCTAGTGTTTTGAAAGATTTGACAAGATTAAGGTCACCAAAAGATCTATTTGGTGGTGAATCGTGCCATCAAATAACTTTGAAATTCAAAGCCAGGGAGAGGACTTACCAAATGGGAAACAATTCCTGTGAAGTGCTTATTCAATGTAAGGTGAAGAAAGTCAACGATTTCTGGCATCAGTTGCCGTCTTTGAATGTCCGAAATGAGAGTTACGTCCCTTGTTGAATGTTGCCAATTTTAGATGTTTTTCATCTGGATTTAAATGTTTTTGGTTGTTTGTAGTTGACCAAGTCACTATTTAAATGTTTTTAGTAAATGATATTTTCATTCAATCCATTATAATAAAATGAATAATATTCTAATGCATAGAATAATGTTTCAATAAAATAAGTGTTAAAATCAAATTTGCATCTAATTTATTATAAATACGTGCATTTATGACCTGATTTTGAAGTTCTTTTTTTTTTCCAAATAACAAATAAGTTAAAATCCAATATGACATATTGAGGTATTATCACGTGACTTAATTGCATTATGATATCACAATGAAGGTATTATGACATCATGATGAAAGTATAATCACGTGACTTAAAACATTATGATATCACAATGAAGGTATTATGACATCATAATGGGAGTATTATCAAGTGACTTAAATGCATTATGATATCACAATGAAGGTATTATGACATCATATAAACGGAACAATATATAAATATACTTAAAATCTGAAATAAGTTCGACTCATTTGGAGTTTCCAGCTTGGGACAGAGAAACAGACTTTGAACCAAACGATTTCAAGGAAAAAAAACTCTGCTAAAGTTTATTCAAGCAGAACAAAAGACTTGAAAGTAAAAGGTTTGTTCTTTTGATATTTACTTTTTCCCTGTGTTGGTTGGAAAGACCAACTCATTGAATTAACCTGATTTTAAATAAATCAAATTAATAAATTCCATTGTTTTAATTACATTGATTGCGCTTTATTTACTACACGTAATAACTCTCACTGAATGTAAGTAAATTATGCATTTCTCTTAATAAATTAAATTGTTGTGCCTCCTTTCAGGAATTTCAGGCTCAGAATATTGTAATTGTAACACATTCTCTTTTATTTGACATTGGGATTAATTTGAAAACTGAATGCTTAAAAATATTCAACTTTTCACAAATATTTCTATTTTCCCTTGTCATTAATATATAAAACAATTTCCATACATTTCTGTTTAATTTCCTCAATTGTAGAATGAAATATCTACACCAATTGGAGAAGCAAACCTGAAAGTCAAACTATAGATGCGTGAATTCTCTCCATAGCAATAAAAAGGATTATTACTCTACGGCAAAGTGTTGCTCTATACATATGTGTGAGATTGTGGGTGGGCGTGTGTATGTTCTTTTTTCTATTTATTCACGAGAGTTAGAGGTTTACATGCATTTGAAGCCAATGGTGAGGACACGGTTGTATAGCCTTGTAGACTCACTCAAAAACTAAAGAAATCTTTGTTGAAGTTGATTATGTTGATGTTGACAGTTTTGGTTGACAGTTTCTAATAGAAAGTGATCGAAATGAATACAACTCGAGACAGACAGAAACGTTGGAGAAGAGTCTGAAATATATTCAATTTTGATATCGATTACTTGAGTTCTTGGCGTTTGGGATGAATAGAGTTCTTCTGAGAATGCATTGAAAAGATGCTCTACATCGGTACAAAAGAGATTATTTCCTAAGACAAGAAGAAGAATTGTCTAAATCAGTCATGAAATAACATTTTCAACTCATGTAATATGTATTTGCAATTCTTCGTGTACAGAAGCCAGAGTTCGTTGCTATGGAAATATAATGTGACGTTTCCGTTCATATCAGCGTGGATTAGGCAGCCGTTTTATATTTTGCATGAAAAGCATAAAATATACCCTAATAAAAAGATTTAGTACATACCCCCCCCCCCATTTTCCCATCAGAAAGGATTTTAGGGAAAGACTCTTAAGGTCAAGCAATAAAAAAGAAAAGAGAAGTCCTCAGATCCAAGTATGGTTGAAAAGGAAGCGAGACTCCTCGACAAAATAACAAATTGTTGAATTCTGAAAACTTCGAACTGTAACAGTCGTATGGAAAATCACTCAACTTTCAACCCAAAAGCCTAGTCTGACCGCGGATAAGTAGCATAGCATTTAATCTCGATTTCATTTCAAATTATATTTACTTTATTTTGTTAGAATTTTAAATTTTGCTCTCTCTCTCCCTCCCTCCCTTATTAAATGGTTGATTATGAAAAAAATACTCTAGCGTACATAAATATGGCTTGAAAATGTTTTACATTCTCTGTATTTGGAGTGAGTATTTCTGTTTTTTTAATGGGGACTATGAATAAAGAACAAGTATTTTCACAAGAAAAAAAAAGACTTTAAAATTTTGTTATTACAGTTAAGTTATATTTTGGTAGCGACTAAACCAAATGGTCCATGCATTTTCGAAAGACAAATATCTACTCATCTAACAGGATAATATAACCTTTGCAACAAAGGAAGAAGTTATTTGTAATTATTCGATTATAACTCACTTGTCTTAGCGGAACAAATCTGGTTATTCAAGAAAAATCCCAAACAATTTTCCGAGTCTTTTTTTTCTTCGCTCGGTTTTTTTTTTAACGGACATTTTTTATGACGTCATAAACGATTTATAATTTTCAAATAAAATTGTTACGTTGTTCTGAATTCATCCGTTGCCAAGACGACCGTTTCAAACATTCACCTTGACAATCTGAAATAACACAACTATAAAGTTAAAGGCACGTTGGATTTCCATAGAATAACAGATAAACTGGAAGGACGACAAAATTTCTTTCAAGAAGCGGATCTTGGAATGGAAAAAAGAAGAAATATCTCAGTCAATAAGTGAAAAACTGCAGAGTCCTAATTTGATGTCATGTAAAGAAATTCAAGTATGAATTTGGTCGGAATGAATATCCTTTACGACACCACAAGTATTTTCCACTGGATAATGCATCTAGAAACATTGAAATTCTTGAGAATTAGGAATTTATTTATGAATTCGACAGAATAAGACCTCAAAAAGGTGTAAATAGTTGAGAAAAAAAAAAAAATGATTTTTAAAATGGGTTCAATGGATTTAATGGATAGTTTTCAAGTCTTTTGACAAAATCTTTTAGCCAGGAGCGCAGGAAGATGCAAACAAATGACCCTGTTAGTATGAGGCCTGGAAAAAATTATTTCAATAATAAACAAATATATCTATTCTATAATGGGTTTAGTATAGTACTGATGTCTATTCTGTTGACAGAACAATATGACCAAAGCGTTTTCATGACAACTGATTCATGACAAGTCGGAAGTAGTGTAAGAAAATGAAATTGTAAAGAAAAGTTGATCTGGTTAGTCACTCAATAGAAACTGTCGTGTGACTAACGTCTTTTGGCAACATGTCGTGTTGGGAGTGATCAATTGAAAAATGGGGCAGAAGAGTGCTCGATAAATGGATTAATCCTCTCGATATTAATCCCTTGCCCATTTTGAAAAAGTTCAAAGAAAAACAAGAAGCAGGAGCGTTGACAGAGAAAAAATTGAATGATCAAAATAGAATAAACGTACATTGTAAATTGAACAATTATAAACACAATGAGGAGTAAATGTTTAAGAATTAAGACTATCCCTATTTCAATTGTCCGTAATAGAGCATAGATCATTGTGTTCACTTGGGTATACGATGAGCCAAAAACCAATAACATGCACTGTCAGTGAGATTTTTATGTTTCCATTCCCTACCCTTTTGCATACACCTACCCTGTTTTTTCCCTCTCTCCACCCATCCAGTTCAACTCAAACTCATTTTACATTCCCTCATACGGATTGAAACGCTGCAAATCATTATAATTGAACAGAAATTTTCCTTATTCAAAGTAATATCCCAACCTTGAGAACAGCAGTAAGAAAAAAAAATCATCTCATGAATTCTTTAATGCAATTTCACTCAACAGACAAGAGGGTGACAGGACAGAAGCAGTGGATGAGGCGTGACTTCACAGTTCATGGGATTAAAGTACAAGAAGATGCCATTGGAGCTGTAAAAGGGTCCTACATAACAATCCACACAAAATGGCCCTCTGCAATTGACTAATGCTACTCCTTTACTCCCTGTATCTTCCGACTGTGGCAATTAAGCTCCCTGTTGATATTGATGTCCAGATCGAGAAAGTTCTAATAGAAAACACCTGCAACAGATATTGACAATAATCTCCTTTCCATACAACGTCGGCTTTGGAAAATACTTTGACGTCTCAATATTTTCACGTCAGCACCAAAATCCAGAGCGCTGGTTCTCAAGCTCTATTCTACAACGGTGCACTAAGCAATTTATGAAGGGATTCCAAAACAAAACAAAACAATAATTCAGGTTAGTAACTCATTTTAAATGGTCGCAGCATGGAGAATTGGAAAAAGGGCCGATTAATGAATGAATTTCTCAGCTATTTTGTTGGGTAGTGATCAGGGAAAATCAAAATCAATGAAAAATAACCATGAAAGTAGCCAGGCACAAACTGAAAAACAAACCTAGAATAAACTCATATTTTTAATTACTCACCCCCCCCCCCCACGAAAATAATTTCCTGTTGGGAATTGAAAAAAAAAACTATCAGGAGTTCTGTTTTCTGTTTCTTAGCTAGATTTTTTTTTGAGGGATAGATGTTCATATTTTCAGCGATCTAGCACGAGTTGTGAGCGCCAAAGATATAGAGAAAAGCAGCCAGACAGCCAGACGTATATGTGTGTGTGTATGTGTGTGTGTGTGTGTGTGTGTGTGTGTGTGTGTGTGTGTGTGTGTGTGTGTATGTGTGTGTGAGTGTGTGTGTGTACCCACACATATAGAGCCTTGGGTCTGATTGGGAACGTTTTGGCCAGGCCCCAGGGCTCACAGCTAGGAGGGGCCTTCCCAAACTTCAAAGGAGAACAACCTACACCAGGTTTCCTGGCCTGTGCTTCGTGAACACTTGGCAGACCAAAAAGGTATTCTCGTAGAAAGGAGGGGCATTTTGAAAAAAATTTAATATGATGTTATAACAAACTGAAGAAAAAGACATGGACAAAGTGTGTTCTTTAGACGTTTCGTCAATTATGTATTGTAAATACATAAAAAGGGATAAGAACAAAATATTCAGAAGAACTTATTGTTCAGAAGCCAGATAGTCGCACATAATGCCGAATAGTCCGATATAAAGCCGGACGTTTGGCCACCTTATATCACAGCCATTAAGCCAAGATCAGTAAAATGATAGAGATTCAAAAAAGTCTTCCAAACTTTATATATGTACGATTGAATGGAAAGCCATCAAAAGGTACCCTTGAAAGACGAATGTGAATTAACGAACCAAAGGGTTTTAAGCCAAATTTAACATTGGAGTTCATGCATATGAGACTACACGTAAACAAATGTGTTAATTACCTTTCAAAAGTAGAATATTATGAATATATACTTCAGTGACTGTGAAACGATTTAATATAAAAAGTAATTTGCAAAAAAAATATTGTGTCCAAATTAAATGATATTTCCAAAAATATCTGAATGAAAATTTTCACTAGAGGGAAGAATAGAATCTGCAAAACTTTTTGAGAAGAAATAGAAGTACTCAACATTTTTTATAAATTCATCTGTCGTCAGTTGTCAATGTTTATTTTGTCGAACTCTTTCGCTATTTCATTTTCCCTATGTTTTTGACAGCACAATAATACATCTGTTTCGTGAACAAAGGGCTTCTTCCTCGCCTAAGATGAGTCTATTGAGATCTGTAGACAGGGTTTTAGAATACATTTTCCAAGAAACTAATTGATTTAGAAAATCTCTGGAGAAAAAAAAACACCATCAACTTACCAGAATCCTTGAATTTGTCCGTATATTGTCAGATTATCATCTCTGACCTTTTCTCCCGGTTGATATCAATCGGTAGAAGGTAAAACATCCATTTTGGTTTTCGTCTGCAAATTTAGTCTCCATATCTTTTTGACTTCTTCAAGCAAGAAATAAAGAAATGATTGTATTTTATTTTAAAATGAACTATTCAATGACTTCATTGAACGATGTTTCATCGGGAATGCAAAATTTACACATTTGCATAAACATCCACACCAGAAACGTACACATGCACACATTACATATGTATGCAAATACAAATATAAGAAACCTAACACTCACACATACTTACGTACCACATACTCACGTCTACAAACATTTTGCTAAAGCTCAAACAGCTATTCACATATGTCAAACACACATACGCGTAGTGTCACATGTATATCACATACGTACCCGTACGCATGCGTATATGTATGCCTTTCACGTGAATGTGTGCATGTGTGCATGTGTGTGTGTGTGTGTGTATGTGTGTGTGTGTGTGTGTGTGTGAGTGTGTATTTTGCATTTAAGTTGAAATGTCTTCCGAAGTCTGAAGCGTGTCCCTTTTGGCCAATGTCAGCCATCATTCTCTCTTTATCCCTTTATTTTCCCTCTTCCTTTCTTCTTATTCACTCTTTGGCTCTTTTTTTTCGCGCTTTCTTCCTCCCTATTCTCTTTGTACTTTATTTAGTCCCTTCTCTCTCTATTCCCTATCACTTCCCTTCCCCTATCTGTTATTGGCCAGTGCAACAATCTGATACATTTTGCAACAAGTATCAAAACACATTTTGAATATGTTTGGCCTTTTATCTATTTATTTATCTATTCATTTACTTATTAATTTATTTATGTTTTGTTTGGTTTCTGACGATGAGATTAGTCCGCTAAAATGCGTGTGGAACCCCAATATATATATAATATATATATATAATCTTATTCGGCAACTCTGGGACGGTTTTCTCTCCTTTTTATTTTGCACACTTTTTTAGCACACGATTTTCTTGCTACCCGTCAATAATTTGAGACTGAATAGTCAAGCCCCAAGGAGGTCATTTTACCCAGGAAAAGTGTGTAAAAACACTGTTTCAAATAGATTTTCGTATCTTTTGGAAAGAAAATTGTGAGTGGAATCTTTGTTCAAGTCGTTATTTATTTATTTATTTTTCAAATCATGTTCTTGTTTATGTACAGCATCGTACTAATTGCATCCTTTTTCTCAAATCGTGTCCCATTTAGATTTTCAAATGATAGTTCGAGAAGGAAAAAAAAACACTTGAATCCTAAACCTCAATCACCTGTGCTTCCAACAGCCCTGCATCCAATGACCAAACTTATTATCACCATATTTAGGGACTGGGAATGCTCAGAATTTTCTCTGTATCTTCGTCATATACTATTTTGGCATACAAACACGCTAATTTTGAGAAGATTCTGTGTCTTAAAAAGAGACTTGAATGGATTGTGATCGAGAATGTCTCTCCAGCTCAAAATATAATGATATAATTTACTCCGGCAGACAAAATTGGATGATATACATGAATTCATGTCTGTCTGATTATATACAAGCTGTTCTCAATGGATTTCAATAAAATTTTGTGGAAGGGTACATCATCAGATAATGGATCCAAGAACTCTCATCGATTGAAAGATATTTTCATTCTCCATACATATATTTATTCACTCATTTTTTCGACGGAATATCTCCAAAATTTATAAATGAATTTCAATGACATTTCCTGAAAAGCTCAGAAATAATTGATTATTATTTGAAGCGGATCCAGGAACCTTATCTCCCCTGCATGACTTTCCATGACAATAGTGTTGGTGAAGGTATGCGCTCTCTGTGTGCTTTCTAGTTATACATAGAGCTTTTATCATTGTTGTTGTCAGTTGGAGCATTTTGACGATGGGTAAGTTAATCTACGGTAAAATCTGGTACAATTCGACTGTGATGCCAAATCAATGACTTTTTGGCTAGATTTTCCTATTTTAGCCAATTAGCCGAAATCTATTGTCTCTGAGGCAGCAGTGCAATCCTGACCAACAAGGAGAGAGGGAATATTGCATTAAAGTTTTTGAATGCGTGTAGTTTCTTAGTGGACATGGGTTCAAAGGAGATTCCTGAAAGACGATAACTTTATCCAGTTAATTGATAATGTGCAAATAATAATAATTCAAACTTTTTATATGGGTCCTGAGTATTTTATCATATAAAAACACTACAGTGAATTCACAAAGATGCTTTCCAAGATTACCAAACAATTCAGTCTTCTTTTGAAATTTTCGAATATCCATGTTTTGTTTTATGTATTAAACTGTATCATACATCTATGTTTTATGAAGAGAAAGAAAATGATTTTGCAATTAAAAAAATGCACAGGTACATTAAGTTAAAGTAACATTAAACAATTGTACCGCAACATTATCCTTTATTGAACATAAGGTTCCATTAATCAAATGCCCACACCCTAAGTGAGAAGGCTAGATCTGGAGAGGGGGGGGCGTATTTCACGTTTGCCCCCTCTTCTTAGATGGAAACCCATCATTATAGAATATTTCAGAACGCGACTCATTTCTTGAAAATATGTTGGAAAAGTAATAAGGCCTAAGAAGGAAGAAAAAGATACCATTGGTCCAACGTTATAGCCTTACTACCATAGGGGGAATTCTGTTGGTCACCATCACGTTAGTATAGTACATCCGAAGAAGGCTGTAGAATGGATCAACCAACCCGTTGTGTCAACAACACATACAACAACATGAGTTCAATTACCAACAAACCTCTTTGAAGGTAACAAATATGTCAATCTTCTTTCAGTTATTTGCTGCAAACCATTTTATTTGCTTTTAAGACGATAGGTTTAGGGTCATTTTGAGACCAATAGGAAGTGTGAACTAGTGTTTTGAAAGATTGGACAAGATTAAGGTTACCAAAGGACTTGTCTGATAGTGAATTGTGCCATCAAATAACTTTGAAATTCCAAGCCGGGGAGAGGACTTACCAAATGGTAAACGATTCCTGTGAAATGTTTATTCAATGTAAGGTGAAGAAAGTCTACTGTTTCTGGCATCAGTTGCCGTCTTTGAATGTCCGAAATGAGAGTTACGTCCCTTGCTGAATGTTGCCAATTTTAGATGTTTTTCATCTAGATTTAAATGTTTTTGGTTGTTTGTAGTTGACCAAGTCACTATTCAGATGTTTTTAATAAATAATATTCTCATTCAATCTATTATAATAAAATGAATAATATTCTAATGCATAGAACGATGTTTTAATAAAATAAGTGTTGAAATCAAAGTTACATCAAATTTATAGTTAATACGTGCATTTATGTCCTGATTTTTTCTTTCAAATAGCAAAAACGTTAAAATCAATTACGACATCATAATGAAGGTATTATCACGTGACTTAATTGCATTATGATATCACACTGAAAGCATTATGATATCATAATGGAAGTTTTATCACTTGACTTAATTGCATTATGATATCACACTGAAAGCATTATGACATCATAATGGAAGTTTTATCACGTGACTTAAAACATTATGATATCACAATGAAAGATTATGACATCATATTGGGGGTATCATCACGTGACAGATGCATTATGATATCACAATGGAGGTATTATGACATCATAAAAACAGAATAATGTATAAATATACTTCAAATTTGAAATTAGTTTGACTATTTTGGAGTTTCCAGCTTAATGCAGAGAAACAGACCTAAAACCAAAAGGTTCCAAAGAGAAAAAAATTCTGCTAAAATTTATTCAGGCAAAACAAGAGACTTGAAAGTAAAAGGTATGTTCTTTTAATATTTACTTTTTTCATGTGTCGGTTGGAAAGACCAACTCATTAAATCAACTTGATTTTCTCAATTGTAGAATGAAATATCTACACCAAATGGAGAAGCAAACCTGAAAGTCAAACTATAGGTGCGTGAGTTATCTCTATTGCAATAAAAAGGAAATAGATCTAGCACCACAACGGAGCAAGATCTAGCCAAAAAAGAGTCAAAACGGCTAATTTTCTTCTGGTATGTAAGCCAGTCAGTCATCGACGGCAATCAGTTCTAGGGAAGTTCACAATTGTAGAATACCTGTGAGGTTTCAACTCACTTCATTGAATGTTGGTGAGACTAGCTTTCCTATTACTCTACGGCGAGGTGTCACTCTATAATTGTGTGTGACTTTGTGGTTGGGCATGTGCATGTTATTGCACGTGTAATGTCTTCTTGTGCGTATGTGCAATTGTGTGTGTGTTTGTGTGCATGCATGTAAAATAGTATGCTTAATTGATAATGTATATGTGCAGTATGTGTTTGTTGTTGGCTAAACATACTTATAGATATAAACCAACGCACCATTGGTGCCTGTTTATAGAAATGAATATATATACAAATATATGTATATATATACATATACACACACACACACACACAAATACACAAACACACACACACACACACACATACATATATATAAGAAAATATGTTAATTACAAAATAACGTGGCCTCAAACAGTGCAGTTTTAAACAGTACAGGATATTTGGAATCAATTAACTGTTATTGCTTTGTAAACTCCCTGGTGTCTGCAGACCGAAGTTCGTATTCCCTGGGCTAGAGTCTCTTTCTTCTTGGTTGTCCAGAATTAGGCACCCTAGCCTCTCTCCCTTCCAATTGCATATACATTGAAAATAGAAGATAGAAGATTGATAACAAGCTTTAATAAGTATCCGGCGATGTTCATTTTTGTTTTGAAAATTCGGACATTTCAAGTGATCACTGCCAATCAAAAAGCAAAAGAAATAACTTATCCATTCATCCCCCTTTTTCATTTTTTTAATTGATCACCCCAACACGACTTGTAGACAAGAGATATTAGTCACACGACGGTTTATGGTGAGGCATCAATCAAATATGTTTTTGATGGAATCCATCTGACCTGAGAATTGCAATCGAAACCCCTTTTTAAACTGCCCTGGGTTAGTCAATTATCACAAACTGTCATGACCAAAGTCTTTTGGCAACGAATTATGTAGGTGAATATCAATTAGAAGAAATGGAGAAGAAGTGCTCAATGGATAAATAATTTCTCTTGTTCTCATGTTCTAAAGTCATGCGTAGCCAATTGAAGCGTATGAAGATTTTAAACAAACCTACATTTTCCTTATATGGTTTTGCTTCAAGAGTTAAAACCAGGAACATTTAACAAAAAAAAAAAAAATCGTTTATCATGATCATTAGAAATCATGTATTCACTCATGTTTTGTGGTTCTGAATGCTAGATATTTCGGGAAAGTTTTTAAAAATTTTTCTCTTCATAGAATCAAATTGCTTTTTTGAAGAGTTACCAACTTGTTAGTTAGATAGCTTGGTTTGGTGTTTGCTTTGACATCACTGGAGAATTTGATGAAGGAAGGAAGATGTATGAAGAGAACGTGTATCAAGTATGAACGTAAACGCAGAGATGAAACACAGTAAAAAGAAAACGTACAAGTATTTGAATGGACAAATAAAGCATTCATTCGATACAGTAATGACAAATAACAAATGAAAATGAAATGCATATAATGATAACATCATTACATTCGGTCATGTGAAGAGGAAGAGAGACAACAAAAGATGGGAGATTTGTTACCTTTGATAGTACAGTCGTTAGAGTCAGGATCCTCTGAAATACTTTTGAATACACGAGGCTTTGAGCCTACCAAGGAATGGTTATGGAGACTTGGTTCAGTGTGTATGCTTAACTTACAAGTTGCAAGTGCAACTTGGGACTATTCTCTGACACTGGTTGTCACTTGACTGACAGACCATGAAAAACAGAGAATGCTGGGTTTCATCCATGTTTATTTCCTGAAGAGTGGAGAATTGGGAGAGATTGTTATGACTATCGGATAGTGAGAACCTTTTTTTATTCATTCACGAGAGTTAGAGGTTTACATGCATTTGAAGCCTGTGGTATAGCCTTGTAGACTCACTCAAAAACTAAAGAAATCTTTGTCTAAGTTGATTATGTTGATGTTGACAGTTTTGGTTGACAGTTTCTCATAGAAAGTGATTGAAATGAAAGCAACTCAAGACGGACAGAAACGTTGGAGAACAATCTGAAATTTATTCAATTTTGATATCGATTACTTGGGTTCTGGACACTTGGAATGAATCGAGTTCTTCTGAGAATGCGTCGAAAAGATGCTCCTCATCGATACAAAAGAGATTTGTTCATAATACAAGAAAAAGAATTGTCTAGATCAGTGATGAAATAACATTTTCAACTCATGTAATATGTATTTGCAATTCTCTGTGTATAGAAGCCAGCGTTCGTTGCTATGGAAATATAATGCTGCGTTTCCGTTCATATCAGCGTGGATTAGGTAGACGTTTTATATTTTGCATGAAAAGCAATAAAATATATCCTAATAAATAGAGGTAGTACATTAATGCCCTCCCGTTCTCCCAACAGAGAGGATTTTACAGGTAGACTATTAAGGTCGAGCAATGAAAAGGAAAAGAGAGATCATCAGACACCGAAGTAAGGTTGGAAAGGCAGCGTAACTCCTCGACAAAATAACAAATAGTTAAATTCTGAGAATTTCGCACCGTGACTGTTGTATGGAAAATCACTCACTTTCACCCAAAAGCCTTGTCTGACCACAAATGAGTAGCATTTGACCCCCATTTCATTTCAAATTATATTCACAATATTTTACTAGAATTTTAATGTAGATTCCATGCCTAAAGATCTCTCTCTCTCTCCATCTCTCTCTCTCTCTCTCTCTCTCTCTCTCTCTCTCTCTCTCTCTCTCTCTCTCTCTCTCTCTCTCTCTCTCTCTTAATAAATGGTTGACAAAGGAAAAAATATCTGTATTTGGAGCGAGTATTTTCGTTTTTGTGGTGGGGACTATGAATAAAGAACTAGTATTTTTACAAGATAAAATAAAGACTTTAAAATTTTTGTTGTTACAGTTAAGTTATATTTTGGTAGCGACTAAACCAAATGGTCCATGCATTTTCAAAATACAAATATCTACTCATCTAACAGGATAGTATAACCTTCGCAACAAATGAAGAAGTTATTTGTAATTATTCGATTATAACTCACTTGTCTTAGCGGAACAAATCTGGTTATTCAAGAAAAATCCCAAACAATTTTCCGAGTCTTTGTTTTTTCTTCGTGCTGTTTTTTTTTAACGGACATTTTTATGACGTCATAAACGATGTATAATTTTCAAACAAAATCGTTACGTTGTTCTGAATTCATCTGTTGCCAAGACAACCGTTTCAAACATTCACCTTGACAATCTGAAATAACACAACTATAAAGTTAAAGGCACGTTGGATTTCCATAGAATAACAGATAAACTGGAATGACGACTAAATTTCTTTCAAGAAGCGGATCTTGGAATGGAAAAAAGAAGAAATATCACAGTCAATAAGTGAAAAACTGCAGAGTCCTAATTTGATGTCATGTAAAGAAATTCAAGTATGAATTTGGTCAGAATGAATATCCTTTACGACACCACTAGTATTTTCCACTGGATAACATCTGCAATACTGTAAAATAATGCATCTAGAAACCTTAAAATTCTTGAGAATTAGGAATTTATTTATGAATTCGACAGAATAAAACCTCAAAAAGAAGAAAATAGTTGAGAAAAAGAAAAGAAAATGATCTTTGAAATGGGTTCAATGGATTTAATGGATAGTTTTCAAGTCTTTTGACAAAATCTTATACCCACGAGCGCCGGAATATGCAAACAAATGAACCTGTTTGTATGAGGCCGAGAAAAAATTATTTCAATGATAAACAAATATATTTATTTTATAATGGGTTTAGTATAGTACTGATGTCTATTCTTAAATCTGTAGACAGAACAGTACGCCCAGGAGCGTATTTATGACGACTGATTCATGAGAAGTATGAAGAAGTGTAAGGAAATTAAATTAAGAAGAAAAGCTGGTCTGGTTAGTCAATCAATAGAAACTGTCACGAGACTAATGTCTTTTGGCAACATGTCGTGTTGGAAGTGATCAATTAAAAAATGGGGCAAAAGAGTGATCAATGAACGGATAAATTCCCTCGATTTTAATCCCTTGGCTATTTTGAAAAAGTTCAAAGAAAAACAAGGATCAGGAACGTTGTCAGAGAAAAAAAAACTGAATGACCAATATAGAATGAACGCACATTGTAAATTGAACCATTATAGACACAATGAGGGGTAAATATTTAAGAATTAAGACTATCCCTATTTCAATTGTCTGTAATACAGCATAGATAATTGTCTTCACTTGGCTATACAATGGGCCAAATAGCAATAACATGCACTGTCAGTGATATCTTTATGTTTGCACTCCTCACCTGTTTACATATCCCTACCCTGATACTTTTTCCTCTCTCAACCCACCCTGTTCAACTCAAACTCATTTGACATTCTCTCAGATTGACTGGAACGCTGTAAAATCATTATAATTGAACAAAAATCTTTCTTATTCCAAGTAATATTCCAACCTTCAGAAAAGCTGTAAGAAAAAAAAAAAACAACACATCGTATGAATTCTTTAATGGATTTTCACTCAACAGCCAAGAGGGTGACAGGACAGGAACAGTGGATGAGGCATGGCTTCCAAGTCAATGGGATTAAACAACAAGAAGATGCCATTTGTGCTGTAAAAGTGCCATACATAATAATCATCAAAAAAGTCGTACTTAAATATTAACAAAAGATGGCCGTCTGCAATTGATTAATGCAATACCTTTACTTCCAGTATTTTCAGACCCTGGCTATAGAGCTCCCTGCTGATTCTGATGTCCAGATCGAAAAAGTTCTAATGGACAACACCTGCAACAGATATTGACAATAATCTCCTTTCCATGCAACGTCCGCTTCGGATAATACTTTGACGTCTCAATATTTTCATGACAGCACCAAAATCCAGAGCGCTGGTTCTCAAGCTCTATTGTACAACGGCACACCAAGGAATATATTTGATCTATGTGGGCACACCTACTGAACAAATGATATGATTTATACAAAAAACATTACAGTAGTAAGTGAAGAGAATTGATCATTACTCTTTTTCCTTTTAATCAGTAGGTAAAATGATTCATATCTGACCATTCTATGATGTAGAACACAAATAATACCAAAAATGGACACATTGAAAGTATTTGGAAGATAATACGTGATTTAGAAAATAGTCGCTGTGTGCCATAGCACACAGCTTGGGAATCGCTAATCTAAAGGAAGAATAAGAATTCAATCAATGATTGACATTTAATTGACGGTAACAATTTGAAAGAAATTTTGGAATATTATATTCTCAGATTTTCATAGAAATCGAAGGACGTTTTGGAGTATATAAGTAATTCCCAGGTTATTTCGATTGAATCGAATCTATTGAAGGACTGGCATCTGATTTTATTTCTGTTAAGATATCAAAGTTTCAGTAACATTGATCATATATTTTTTGAAGCATGCCTGGTCACTTACTCATTAGAAAGCGTCACTTAACCGTCTTTAGGCAGCATATCAAGTGGGAAAAATTGTTTCCAACTCTGATATTCCTCGAATTTAATGGGCGTTTTTGACATATCTCATGTGAAAGAAAAAATCTCCGTAACGTAAATGTATCATACAAGATGCAGACCTATTATGAACGATCCAAACACAAGGCTATTAAAAGTTATATAAGAGGAACAAACTGAAGCAAAGAGAATAAAACATTCTGAAAGTCTGACCATGTATGCGCTAGTATTTTTCTCATGTGAGGATCTATCAAAGGTTGAGTAACCAACTTAATTTCCATATTCACATCCAAAATTTAATACAAACATCACATAAACATCAATCGTTTATCGCAATCATTGGTGAAGAGCAGCATTAGGCAAATAATTTTTAATAATTTCCACGCATCGTTTTTAGAAAACAGATCACATTGCAATAAATTCACCCCAGACATTTCGGTCTTAGTAATAAATTGGCCTCAGGCTTGGTTAACTCTATAACGTTTTTATACTTTTTTTCTGTGTTTTACGGCAATAAATTGGTTTGGTGTCATTTTTAGTTTTTTGATTGAATTATCTGACGTTGTGGAACATGACCAAATGATCACATTATTATGATATTAGCTACCTGCAAATTACGCTTTGCGATAAAGCAGTGGCTAGAATGATGAGAAATTCTGTCATGTGGTGTAGTAATTGTTTACTGATTCAAGGTGGAAGGAAATTCTAACTTTGAATCTAATTACTGGCCAAAGAATAACTTATATATGATGATTAAAAACGATTAATTATAGCTGTGAATAGGTCTCTTAATTTTTTGGTTGGCCGGTCATGTATGTACCACGCTACAAGCTGCTACGAAGCAGCTAAATTGCTGAAAATCTTAGCATTTAGTCTGTATTATGTCCGTTGAACAAGAGTAAACACAAACAGACACAAAGTAAGGGACTAGTTTAGTGTGAACCTTGTAAGTTGATTTTCGTTAATTTAGCAAGCAGCAGCTCTTTCTCTATTTGTCACATGCAATGTCAATGATATCTTCAACATTCATTTGTAAAACCACATCTCTGTTGAGTAAAGTATTTTTCTTCACTAATTAGAAAATAGTCTAGCATTCACTATCCTAAAGGAGATATTATATTGCTGTCAAGTATCATTTTCTTTGTTTCCAATATCATGTTTGATTCTTTAATATATTGTTCAGATTCTGGAAAGTGGTTACAATGTTCAGATAGCATTGCCACATTAACATGTTAATATAATGACCTTATTTTGACGAGGATTAATTTGAGTTTTGGACAACGACAATTTTTTCTTGGTGTATCAGTCCTAGAATAGAACGTGTGATATCCAGATAAGACAAATAGCAACTCATCAAATCTAATAACAACCATTAACAATCAAATGAAAGCGTCACTTATTGATTCTTTGTTTGTACATGAAGAACAGATTTCTTATTTGAAAAGGGAAACACAGATATTACTGTTTTCATTCTTGTCTTTTATACTTGATTCCCAAGTCAAACAATAATAAACCCTTTAAAAAGGAATTGAAAATAGAGGAAAATTAAATGATACGGTTTTCTGGACACAAAGTCGTGTTGTTGAAGGAAAGATAGGAAAAAAAGCTCTTTTTTCTTGTTCTCATTTTAGTCTGGAATAGAATCTGAATCAATTAAATAAATTCTGATTTCTTGTTAAATGATTCGATAGTAGCTTATTCTTTACTCTCTTTCTCCATTTTCTTGGAAGTTAGATGCCATCAACCAAAAAAGTCACCAAAACGGTCATCATACGTTTCTTCAGTATCCAAGTGGGTCTGTCTGTCAGCTTAACAATTCATATATTTGTCATCAGTACAAGATTCATCTATGAGCTAGAAAAAAAAACGAACGTGTCAAATCGATCCCTCACTTTTCGTCGACCAGTATTTACGCGTGTTTTTTTTCAAGATCTCTTTTTACCCGCCCAAAAGTGACTAATGACAAATGAGTTAAAAAAAACTCCCTGACTTGAATCGAAAACTATACACTTTATTATGATGTCATAGAAAAACAGCTGACTTTGCGAAACATGAGTTGGAAAAAATGTCCCGACTAGTATTGAAAGCTATACGCATTATTATGACGTCATAAAGCCATGCCGATTAAAGAACAATGCTAAGGTTTCAAAGTTGTAGTTAGAAATTTTAAAAAAGAAGGTAAATAGAATACTTATATGGAATCTTTGGTACTTTCAGAATTCCTGTTACACCTTCTAAAATTGGAACGTATTCCTAACGTTTGTTATCTTCCATGACAAAATGGCAAATGTAAGAAGTCTTAGAAAATGGTAAAAAAGGACCATGATCCTAACAGAAGAAGACAAAATACCATGTTCAGAATGTTTGAAGACATACACTTGCCTATCTGCGGGCTATGCTTTCGAGGGATTGATTTTCTAAACATAGTTACATTCATACTTTAAAGAAAATCTTTTAGAATTGACTTTAGGCTACAAAATCAAATTGTCTATTTCAGCAAAAATCTTTCAGGATAGAACCTTCGAGAGAAGAACGTCAAGTAAAGTATGTCTGATTGTTTTACGACTTTTCTTTTTGTGGATCAATTTCGAATTCATTTGGATTTTATCTTTTGTCTTTGATTCTCCCAGACAAGTCTGCTTTTGACATGACAGAAAGTCAATGTATGTAATGAACTTGATAAGCCTCGTACGTGTTCTTTCTTGCTGAAGTATAAGCTAATATCAGAGATTGCTGCTGTGTGTCTGCAAGTAATTACGCCAGGGGAGCCACGCCGAGGTCAATAGTCAAGTGACTGCTGGATTATTTTGGCTAACCCACTAGATACGCTTCGAAAAAAATACAGCAGTAAACGAAATTTAGTTATACG
Source organism: Thysanoteuthis rhombus (assembly GCA_963457665.1). Taxonomy (NCBI): domain Eukaryota; kingdom Metazoa; phylum Mollusca; class Cephalopoda; order Oegopsida; family Thysanoteuthidae; genus Thysanoteuthis; species Thysanoteuthis major. The sequence continues at coordinate 30,404,986 of OY735224.1, forward strand.
GGGTCATTATAACAACATAAGTAGACATTGAGCCAGTAAGTATTTTAAAAGATATGATGCAAATGTTGAATCTCGAAAGATGAAAAGGATTAATGATGTACATCTCTGAGTAGGGGAATGACTGTAATCAAAAGTAATTACGCTGGGATAGCCGTATCGAAGTTAGAAGTTGATTTCCAAGTCAATCAATATTCAGTTGACTACTTCGAAATTGGCCCTCAGTGTTGGGCAAAAGAAAGTTGCAAAAGTGACATTTCATTACCAAAATGTATAACTATCATTGCTTTCCACTCAAAAAGGCATGAACTTCAATAACGTTTCTTCAAAGATGAGCAGATGGTCGAGTTGAAGAGCTGACGTGAAACAAAACATCCGGTAGAGAGCACAGATACTACACTTTGATTGAAAGGCAAGGGACCAGGGGAGAAAAACTCCGATCCTAGGCAGTGTGCTGATCCACAGGAGAACAGACGTAAATTATATATGTCAGATCTGACGAGTTTCTCCATGCCAGAGCGTTTTGTCTCGCTGAATTATTTTGCGTTCTCTTGAAAAATGAAGAAATACAGTGTCGACAGTTTCGGTTGACGGTTTCTAGAAAATTCGGTTACAATTTAATCAATGACTAACTTAGTGATTAGTCATTAGTATGGATTGGGAAAATCCTTAAAGACAAATTGTAAGTAAAAGTCAAAGTTGTATCGGAATTTCAAGCGATGACTATAAGAAAAAAAATCCAGATATAATTTAAGTTACATTGAATGTTGGAGGCGAATCATGAGTGTCTTCTCCATCTCAATCACGCACTTTTGAAAGCAATTCAGTCAATTACTAACCTTAGCTTGGCATAAGGATGAAATAATGCAACACTCAATGAGAATCGAACCAGTCATCAATAGCTTTTGAGACTTGTTTGATACTGGCGACCAAGTTGGAAGAGGTATTTTTATTCACAAGCTATCCTATTGACTGATCTTAATTGACAAGTCGTAAGTATCAACAATAATTAAATTTCTATTCAAGACGCAATATTGATGTTTTCGAGAGCGTAAACAGCATTTTATTGAGTTTTAACTCTTATAGAAACAATTATTGGATCTTTTTTGAGGATAAAATCAATCATGAGTAGAGATTTTAAAAGGTAGCAAATGTATTATCTGATAAATGCATAACTCCATTTTCTGTTTCAGGATTCGTGTGTGTGTGCGTGTGTGTGTGTGTGTGTGTGTGTGTGTGTGTGTGTGTCTGTTCAAGCGTTTGCCTGCGTGTTACAGTAAGACAGAAGTTATTGATTTTGTGAAAGATGAATATAGGATAGGTGGTGCAGGCCATTGGTGACCATTAAAAGTCTAATTTGGCATTTTTACAGATTAAGGGATATAACGATTTGTAGATTTTGTCACTTTCAGTGATAAGGGAGGGGAGTAATTTTTACACTCCATTTACCAAAGTTATCCAGAATATTTGATGAATTGTCTCTCCATAGAGAATCCATTTCCTGTCATGTCATATTTGATTTTTTTTGTATGCCAGCTTAGCTGCTGTTTGAAGTTTGGGTCAGATTATGCAATATCATGGAATTTCTATAAAATATGATTTGCTTCCTTATGTTGTTATATTTAAATATATATATATATATATATATATATATAGAGAGAGAGAGAGAGAGAGAGAGAGATAGATAGATAGATAGATAGATAGATAGATAGATAGATAGAAAGAAAGAAAGAAAGAAAAGAAAGAGGCTTAAAAACCTATTGTTTGAACAATCCCCTCGAGTGTGGTGATATCGTATTTTGAGGAAGTCGGTCAATAGTTGATTCTGTTGTGTGTTGCAGTTCGTTCATCGTTCAGGTCACTTTTGTAGAGAGAAACATAGGCTTCTTTGTTTTAGAACATGCGCAAGAAATAGTTATTTGCTGTCATATGAATTTCTCTGACGTAGACTATAGACAATGATACTTGGTCCAACCAGAAAATTAAAACAAATATTTATAACATCAACAAGATGGAAGATGGGCAGCAGAAAATAAAATATGGGAGTTAAAGTCAATTTACAGTGTTTTTGTTACAAGAAGGAACAAGCTTCCTCCGTTATAACGCTGTATGTTATAGAATACACAAATTATCTTTTTGGAACACAGACTTATTGTCAGTCAGTGAATGACTGATAGGAAGATGCACCCATACGTAGATAGAGAGATAGTTAGACAAGAATTGACATTAAAATGCTACAACGACAAAAAGCACATCATAAAATGTTCGTCATGCATACATATAGACATACATTCCAACACACATGTATGAACACACACATACACAGGGTACACACGTTTTGCTTCAATGTATCTAAAAATTGCTGCTACGTCAAAACCAAATTGGTTGCCGTTTCAGCCAGACTGACGACGGTATATTTCAATAGATGCTAAATTAGTCACAAACCTTCCGGACACGAGTCTTGTGGATATTTGATTTCCAGCGGGTATTAAAAAAAAAGGAAAAACGGAAACAATAAATCAAAAAAGCAATGGCTATTCGTATTCAAATCTCTTAAATGGTGGGAAATATATAGTCTATCTTGTCCATCTATTTGAGATCAGATGGATAAAAATATCGATCATTTTAAAGTGATGAAATTGATGGCAAAAGAGAGGGTTTGGTGTTTCAACCGAATTTCATTTCATTATTTACAAAGTGTCTCTGAATTCTTATTTCCTTTTTCTGACGGCTTCGTTGTTGGAAATAAGTTGTTTACAAAGATATTGATGGCGATATTCTGGTGGAAGGTAACGATTGATATTGAAAGAGAAACTAGGTGCTTGTGTTTCCTTGACTTTTGGGGGCCATGGCCCCCTTTCAAAGCACTTATTTCATCGAGGCTCTTTATCTTGAAAAGCCAGTCGAAATTTATTGCATCGAACTTAAATATTTTATCCTTCTTCCCCCGCTCCTCCTTCTCTTCCAATATTCCCCTTCCATCCCCTGCCATCCATCTCCTTAGAAAAACCCTTGAATCATAAAGCCACCTACCGGCCCCATTGATATCCAACGCCCCCTATGTGGACATATAGCGTAGTGGTTACAGCATCAGACAAATACTGCAAAGTAATCTGATGATTCTAGGTTCAATCCTAGTGTGAGACAACAATAATACTACTAATGCTAAGAGGGGATGCAGTCAATATAGCCCTTTCGGATAAATAAAGGGTTTGGTTTGTTACTTCCCCACACCTACCAGATGTATTACCTGATGAAGGCCGTAAAGTGCAACGGACGAAACGTTGTAAGAAAAAGCAACCAAGATGAGGATGGTCCGAATATCAATAGAAATAATAATGATACCTCATCTCAAAAATTCAGAGATATGTTAACTCATTTAATATCAAATCCTTCACTTCCACATTGTCAAATTACCACTACCATACTCATATGTATTTATTCACGTTGTCTACACAAGTCTAAAATAATTTTGATGAAATCCCGTGGAAGAATTAACGATGTATTCAGGAGGAATTCATTGAATTTAAGGGCTGATCTTGGAGTAATCATTTGATTGAGAGATATATTCATTATTAGATGATTATCGAAATCGTATATCATCGCAACAAATTACACTCCCCTCATTGAAGCTATGCATGAATTAATTTCAATTGATTATCCAGCCTTGGTATAATTATAGACTCGTTGAATGTCTTCCCGTTAATTATTGCTTTTAAAAATCGGGGAAGCGTTAATGATTAATTCAAATCCTTTGTTGAATATGTTGTTATAATGGAAGGCACATCTATTTCGAATCTTCTTCCAAAAGATATTAAATTCAATCAGGATGCAACAAAGGAATAAATCAATATATTTGGTCTTCTGATATATTTATTTAATCTAATTCATTAAATTGATTGAAGGTCAAATCAAACCACTTTATTTCTCTTATGAGTTTATTTGCATCTAAAACTAATTGGAACTTTCAACTCATTTGTTATTGGAAAAACCAAGACTTCCAACGTAAGTTTCTTTAGTTTTCAAGTACGACCGGCAGGTTGGCTCTGTATGCATGTATGGCTGTATGTATGCATACAATCCGTACTAATGGAGCTAGATGACTGAAAATTTAAACAGTTACATCCAATCATGTTTATAGAAACTTTTTTTTTCTCTTCTGAAAGTTCCTGTCCTAAACAAATTTTTGATGGGTTCAGTTCCCTGTGTATGTCTATGGTAAATTGATCACTTAGTTGATGTTGACATATATTCTTATTGATAACTGTTTAACAAAAATGCCAGAGAAATAACTTATTCATTGATCAGATTTTTCCAATGTTTTAATTGATCACCCCTAATGAGGGATCCTACTAAAAGACATCAGTATATATTAAATGACAGAAAAGACCTCTCTTAATTAGTACGGATTTCAAATGCATTCCAATTTCTCGCACACAGTATACTCATCTTAAATAATCATATTCGTCAAATATTCATCCCAGACACCATATTGAAAACTTCAGTCATTAATTTTTGCTCCCAAAAGTCTCTCTGCACTCGTTCGAGTCATTCATTCTGCCATTTGTCTGGAATTGGTTCAGTGTAGTATAATTGAGTGAAGAGTCAAGGAGGGAGCTCCTAGGGTCGATGTCTCTGTTGGGATGAGCCATTTGTCGATGAAGTTTGTCACAAAACGGCTTAGTGATCTTACAAGATTGACGTTTACGGCCAGGATTTGTATTTGACTGAAAGTAATCAACTGCCGTAGACTGCCAATGATTTTTTCTTTCAAATAACAAATACGTTAAAATCAATTATGACATCATAATGAAGGTATTACCACGTGACTTAATTGCCTTATGATATCACAGTGAAAGCTTTATGATATCATATTGGAAGTATTATCACGTGACTTAAAAACATTACGATATCACAATGAAAGATTATGACATCATATATGGGGTATCATCACGTGACAAATGCATTATGATATCACAATGGAGGTATTATGACATCATAAAAACAGAACAATATATAAATATACTTCAAATTTGAAATTAGTTTAACTCATTTGGAGTTTCCAGCTTGGTGCAGAGAAACAGACCTAAAACCAAAAGGTTCCAAGGAGGAAAAAAAAAAGACTCTGCTAAGAATTATTCAGGCAGAACAAGAGACTTGAAAGTAAAAGGTATGTTCTTTTGATATTTACTTTTTTCTTGTGTTGGTTGGAAAGACCAACTCATTGAATCAACTTGATTTTCTCAATTGTAGAATGAAATATCTACACCAAATGGAGAAGCAAACCTGAAAGTCAAACTATAGGTGCGTGAGTTCTCTCAATTGCAATAAAAAGCATATAGATCTAGCATCATAACGGAGCTAGATCTAGCTAAAAAGAGTCTAATCGGTGAATTTTCTTTTGGTATGTAATCCTGTCAGTCATTGGGGGCAATCAGTACTTGGGAAGTTCACAATTACCTGTGAGGTTTAACTTCACTTCAGTGAATGTTGGTTAGACTGACTTTTGTATTACTCTAAGGTGAAGCGTTATTCTATACATGTGTAAGATTGTGAATACACAAGGCTTTGAGCGTACCAAAGGTTCAGTGTGTGTGTGTGCTTAACTTTCAAGTTGCCTGACAAACCATGAAAGACAGAGAATGCTGGGTTTCATCTATTTGTGATTCTCAAAGAGTGGAGAATAAGGGGACATTGTCGTGACTATTGGATAGTAAAAAGCTTTACTTTTTATTCATGAGAGTTTGAGGTGTATACATGTTTGAAGCGTGCAGTAAGGACACAGTTGTATAGCCTTGTAGACTCACTCAAAAACTGAAGAAATCTTTGTTGATGTTGACAGGTTTCTAATAGAGAGTGATCGAAATGAATGCAACTCAAGACAGACAGAAACGTTGGAGAAGAATCTGGAATGTATTAAATTTTGATATCAATTACTTGGATATTTGGCATTTGGGATGAATAGAGTTCTTCTGAGAATGCATTTAAAAGATGCTCAACATCGGTACAAAAGAGATTTGTTCATCAGACAAGAAAAAGAATTGTCTAGATCAGTCATGAAATAACATTATCAACTCATGTAATTTGTATTTGCAATTTTCTGTGTATAGAAGCCAGCGTTCGTTGCTATGGAAATATAATGTGACGTTTCCGTTCATATCAGCGTGGATTAGGCAGACGTTTTATATTTTGCATTGAGAACAATAGAATATATCCGAATAAAAAGAGGTAGTACATAAATGCCCCCCCCCTCCCAATGGAGAAGATTTTAGAGATAGACTTTTAAAGTCAAGCAATGAAAAAGAAAAAAAGAAGTCCTTCAACATCCAAGTAAGGTAGAAAAATGAGCGAGAATCCTCGACAAAATAACAAATGGTTGAATTCTGAAAACTTCACACCGTGACTGTCGTATGGAAAATCACTCAACTTTTTACCCAAAAGCCTTGTCTGACCACAGATAAGTAGCATTTGATCTCCATTTCATTTCAAATTATATTTACTATATTTTACTAGAATTTTAATGTAGATTCCATGCCTAAACATCTCTCTCTCTCTCTCTTTCTCTCTCTCGCTCTCTCTCTCTCTCTCTCTCTCTCTCTCTCTCTCTCTCTCTCTCTCTCTCTTTCTCTCCTAATGAATGGTTGACAAAGGAAAAATACTCTAATGTACATAAATCTGGTTTGAAAATATTTTACATTCTCTGTATTTAGAGCGAGTATTTTCGTTTTTGTGGTGGGGACTATGAATAAAGACCTAGTATTTTTACAAGAAAAAATAAAGACTTTAAATTTTTGTTGTTACAGTAAAGTTATATTTTGGTAGCGACTAAACCAAATGGTCCATGCATTCCTAGATGACAAATATCTACTCATCTGACAGGATAATATAACTTTTGCAACAAATGAAGAAGTTATTTGTAATTATTCGATTATAACTCACTTGTCTTAACGGAACAAATCTGGTTATTCAATAAAAATCCCAAACAATTTTCCAAGTCTTTTTTTCTTCGCGCTGTTTTTTTTTTTAACGGACATTTTTTATGACGTCATAAACGATGGATAATTTTCAAACAAAATCGTTACGTTGTTCTGAATTCATCTGTTGCCAAGACAACCGTTTCAAACATTCACCTTGACAATCTGAAATAACACAACTATAAAGTTAAAGGCATGTTGGATTTCCATAGAATAACAGATAAACTGGAATGACGACAAAATTTCTTTCAAGAAGCGGATCTTGGAATGGAAAAAAGAAGAAATATCACAGTCAATAAGTGAAAAACTGCCGAGTCATAATTTGATGTCATGTAAAGAAATTCAAGTATGAATTTGGTCGGAATGAATATCCTTCACGACACCACAAGTATTTTCCACTGGATAACATCTGCAATACAGTAAAATAATGCATCTAGAAACATTAAAATTCTTGAGAATTAAGAATTTATTTATGAATTCGACAGAATAAGACCTCAAAAAGGTGAAAATAGTTGAGAAAAAAAGAAAAATGATCTTTAAAATGGGTTCAACGGATTTAATGGATAGTTTTCAAGTCTTTTGACAAAATCTTTTAGCCAGGAGCGCCGGAATATGCAAACAAATGAACCCGTTGGTATGAGGCCTAAAAATATCCCAAGAATAAACAAAAATATTTATTTCATAATGGGTTTAGTATTGTACTGATGTCTATTCTTAAATCCGTAGACAGAACTGTACACCCAGGAGTGTATTTTTGACGACTGATTCATGACAAGTGGGAAGTTGTGTAAGGAAATGAAATTATGAAGAAAAGCTGTTCTGGTTAGTCACTCAATAGAAACTATCACTTGACTAACGTCTTTTGGCAACATATCGTGTTGGAAGCGATCAATTAAAAAATGGGGCAAAAAAGTGATCAATAAATGGATTAATGCCCTCGATTTTAATCCTTTGCCTATTTTGAAAAAGTTCAAAGAAAAACAAGGAGCAGAAACGTTGTCAGAGATAAAAACTGAATGATTATAATAGAATGAAGGTTCATTGTAAATTTAACCATTATAGTCACAGTCAAGAGTGTACGTTTGAGAATGAAAATATCCCTATTTCAATTGTCCGTAATACAGCATAGGTCATTGTCTTCACTTGGGTATACGATGAGCCAAGTAGCAATAACATGCACCGTTGGGGATATTCTTATGTTTTCACTCCCTACCCTTTTGCATACTCCTACCCTGCTTTTTCCCTCTATCCACTCATCCAGTTCAACTCAAACTCATTTTACATTCTCTCAGATAGACTGGAACGCCGTAAATCATTATAATTGAACAGAAATCTTCCTTATTCCAAGTAATATTCCAACCTTAAGAAAAGCTGTAAGAAAAAACGATAACACATCGTATGAATTCTTTAATGGAATTTCACTCAACAGACAAGAGGATGACAAGACAGGAACAGTGGATGAAGCGTGGCTTTACGGTCAACGGGATTAAACAACAAGAAGATGCCATTTGTGCTGTAAAAGTGCCATACATAATAATCAACAAAAAAGTCGTAAATAAACATTAACAAAAGATGGCCGTCTGCAATTGACTAATGCAATTCCTTTACTTCCAGTATTTTCTGACCCTGGCAATAAAGCTCCCTGCTGATTCTGATGTCCAGATCGAAAAAGTTCTAATGGACAACACCTGCAACAGACATTGACAATAATCTTCTTTCCATGCAACGTCCACTTCAGATAATACTTTGACGTCCCAATATTTTCACACCAGCACCAAAATCCAGAGCGATGGTTCTCAAGCTCTATTGTACAACGGCACACCAAGGAATATATTTTGATTTATGTGGGCACATCGAATGTACAAATGATATGATTTAGACAAAAACATAACAGTAGTAAGTGAGGAAAATTGATTATCACTCTTTTTTCCTTTTTATTAATAGGTATCATGATTCAGATCTCACCATTCAATGATGTAGAACACAAAAGATAACAAAAATGGATGCATTGAAAGTATTTGGAAGATAATACGTGATTTAGGAAATAGTCACTGTGTGCCATAGCACACAGCTCGAGAATCGCTAATCTAAAGGTAGAATAAGAATTCTATTGAGGATTGACATTTAATTGACGGTAACAATTTGAAATAAATTTTGGAATATAATATTCTCAGATTTTCATAGAAATCGTGGGACATTACGGAGTACATGAGTAATTTCCAGGTTATTTCAATGGGGTCGAATCTATTGAAGAACTGGCATCGGATTTTATTTCTGTTAAAATATCCAAGTTTCTGTAACATCGATCATATATTTTTTGAAGCATGCCCAGTTAGTTACTCATTAGAAAGCGTCACTTGACCAACGTCTTTAGGCAGCATATCAACTGGAAAAAATTGTAACTAACTTTCTCAAATTTAATGGGCGTTTTTGACACATCTCATGTGAAAAAAAACCTCCTTAACCTAAAAGTATCATTCAAAATGCACATTTATTATGAACGATTCAAACACAAGACAATAAAAAGTTATATGAGAGGAACAAACCGAAGCAGAGAATAAAACATTCCGAAAGTCTGACCATGTATGCGCTAGTATTTTTCTCATGTGAGGATCTATCAAAGGTTGAGATGCCAACTTCCTTTCCATATTCACATCCAAAATTGCGTACAAACATCACACAAACCGTTTATAGCAATCATTGGTGAAAAGCACCAATAGGCAAATAATTTTTAATAATTTCCACGCATCGTTTTCAGAAAACAAATCACATTGCAATAGATTCACTCCAGACATTTCGGTCTTAGTAATAAATTGGTCTCAGGCTTCGTTAACTCTAGAACGTTTTTATACTTTTTTTTCTATGTTTTACAGCAATAAATTGGTTTGGTGTCATTTTTAGTTTTTTGATTGAATTATCTGACGTTGTGGAACATGACCAAATGATTACATTATTATGATATTAGCTACCTGCAAATCAGGCTTTGCGATAAAGCAGTGGCCAGAATCATGAGAAATTCTGCTATGCGGTTGAGTAGCTGTTTACTTATGTAAGGTGGAGGGAAATTCTAAATTTGAATCTTATAAGCAGCCAAAGAATAACATATATATGATAATAAAAAACGATTAATTATGGCTGTGAACAGGTTTCTTGATTTTTTGGCTGGCCGGTCATGTATGTACCACGCTACAAGCTGCTACGAAGAGCTGAATTGCTGTAAATCTTAACATTTAGTATTCATTATGTCCGTTGAACAAGAGTAAACACGAACAGACACAAAGTAAGGGGCCAATTTAGTGTGAGCCATGTCAGTTGATTTTCTTTAACTTAACAAGCAGCAGTTCTTTCTCTATTCGTCACATGCTATGTCAATGATATCCTAAACATTCATTGGTAAAACCACATCTCTGTTGAGTAAAGTATTTCTCTTCACTAATTAGAAAATAGTCTAGCATTCACTACCCTAGGGGAGACATTATATATTGCTTTCAAGTATCATTTTCTTTGTTTCCAATATCATGTTTGATTCTTTAATACATCGTTCAGTTTCTGGAAATTGGTTACAAAGTTCAGATAACATTGCCACATTTATATGTTTATATAATGACCTTATTCTGACGAGGATCACTTTGACTTTTGGACAACGACAATTTTTACTTGGTGTATCAGTCCTAAAATAGAATGTGTGATATCCAGATAAGACAAATAGCAACTCATAAAATGTAATTACAACCATTAACAATCAAATGAAAGCCACACTTATTGATTCTTTATTTGTACATGAAAAACAGATGTCTGATTTAGAAAGGGAAACACAGACATTACTGTTTTCATTCTTGTCTTTTATACTTGATTAAAAAGTCAAACAATAATAAACCCTTGAAAAAGGAATTGAAAATAGAGGAAAATTAAATGATACGGTTTTCTGGACACAAAGTCGTGTTGTTGAAGGAAAGATAGGAAAAAAAGCTCTTTTTTCTTGTTTTCATTTTGGTCTGGAATAAAATCTGAATCAATTTAATAAATTCTGATTTCTTGTTAAATGAATCGACAGTAGCTCATTCTTTTCTCTCTTTCGCCATTTTCTTGAAAGTTAGATGCCAGCAACCAAAAAAGTCACCAAAACGGTCATCATACGTTTCTTCAGTATCCAAGTGGGTCTGTCTGTCCGCTTAACAATTCATATATTTGTCATCAGTACAAGATTCATCTATGGGCTAGAAAAAAAAAAAAACAAATCCGTCAAATCGATCCCTCACTTTTTGTCGACCAGTATTTACACGTGTTTTTTTTTAAGAACTCTTTTTACCCGCCCAAAAGTGACTAGTGATAAATGCAAAAAAAAAAAACTCCCTGACTTGGATAAAAAACTATACACTTTATTATGACGTCATAAAAAACAGCTGACTTTACGAAACATGAGTTGGAAAAAACGTCCCGACTAGTATTGAAAACTATACCCATTATTATGACGTCATAAAGTTATGCCCATTAAAGAACAAAGCCAAGAAAGAAAGATTTGAAAATTTTCAGAAGAATTTTTATAAAAAGCAAGTTTCGTTGCAAAGAAAGTTTCAAAGTTGTAGTAAGAAATTTAACAAAAACGAAGGTGAATAGAATAATCAAATGGAATCTTTGGTACTTTCAGGATTCCTGTTACACCTTCTAAAATTGGAACGTATTCCTAACGTTTGTTATCTTCCATGACAAAATGGCAAATGTAAGAAGTCTTAGAAAATGGTAAAAAAGGACCACGATCCTAACAAGAGAAGATAAAATACCATCTTCAGAATGTCTGGAGATATTTCATGCCTATCTGCGATCTATGCTTTCAAGGGATTGATTTTCTAAACATAGTTACATTCAGACTTAAAAGGAAATCTTTTAGAATTGACTTTAGGCTACAAATCAAATTGTCTATTTCAGCAAAAATCTTTCAGGATAGAACCTTCGAGAGAAGAACGTCCAGTAAAGTATGTCTGATTGTTTTACGACTTTTCTTTTTGTGGATCAATTTCGAATTCATTTGGATTTTATCTTTTGTCTTTGATTCTCCCAGACAGATCTGCTTCTGAAATGACAGAAAGTCAATGTAAGTAATGAACTTGATAAGCCTCGTATGTGTTCTTTCTTGCCGAAGTATAAGCTAATATCAGAGATTGCTGCTGTGTGTCTTCAAGTAATTACGCCAGGGGAGTCACGCTGAGGTCAATAGTCTGGTGACTGCTGGATCACTTTGGCTAACCCACTAGATATGCTTCTAAAAGAATACAGTGCTAAACGAAAAAGAGTTAAACGGAGTCATTATAACAACATAAGTATACATTGAGCCAGTAAGTATTTTAAAAGATATGATGCAAATGTTGAATCTCAAAAGATGAATAAGATTAATGATGTCCATCTCTGAGTAGGGGAATGACTGTAATCAAAAGTAATTACACTGGGATTGCCGTGTCAATGTCAGAAGTTGCTTTTTCGAGTCAATCAATATTCAGGAGACTACTTTGACATCGGCCCTCAGCGTTCAATTTGCTATTTATTAACCCTTTGAACCCCAAATACCATATGTCTCTGGCATTTCCACCTTAGCTTCCTCAATCGGGAAATACTGGGAAATATTTGTACCGAGTAAAATCCATTGCAAGACCCAACAAACCTGTTTAATCACTGTTACTGGAAGGTCATTCGTGTATTCTAACATTGAAATGTATGTACGTATCTAAACGTATTCTACCTGGTCCTAACCGTTCATTGTAGAATCTTGAAATTTTGCACGCACACATACCCCTAAATGAGTGATATAGAATTTATTTCTTCTTTTCTGGGTGTGTGTGTAGAGGGGGTCATCCCTTGAATCACTTTCATTTAGAGGGTTCAATTTGCAAAGAAAGTACATGCAAAATTAGTTCCAGTGTTTGTATTTAGGAGCATTCAGGCTTATTCATGAAAATTGTTACTTTTTAGTGATGACATCCAAAAAGACAAGATAAGTAACTCATAATTTGTGCATCTTTTTTCCACCTTTTGATTCAATCGCCCAATCGAGTAATTACCCATCCAGTTTGTTTGTTTTTAATCATAAATTCATGATTCAAACCATCAGTGTGATGTATTTTTACCACCATTACTTCTTGATTTGCAAACAATTTACATCGGTAGCTGTATTTCATAATTTCCCTTTCTAGGGTCAGTTGTAGGACATAAGCCTCTCCTGAGTACATGTATGACATGGAAGTGTTGAGCCTTACTTTTCCTTCACAGGCCCATGACCTAATGAGGGAGGAGAGAGATGGATATATGCATTTCCCAAGGGCATTATTTCGAAGTGAATGCAAACCATCTAAGAGTTCTAACCATGTGCTTTCGATTCCTCGGTTACTTTGTACCTCTGCACTGTGTTACTGCCTCTTAAAAGTTCTTCTATCACTTCTATAGAGATACGATCTCATTTACAACCTCTTGTTATCTTGTTTCTCTTGCTCTATCATCAGTAATGGCGCTTGTGATGCCAGTAAAACCAGCAGTTGATGTCTGGTTTCCCGATGCACATGAATTCATCACAGTATGTATATCTGTGAACATTGTCTGAGAATGTTTCGGTAAGTTTTTGTCCTCTACTTGGTTGTAGTCCCTTCAGGTATTTCTATTTGTACCTCATACAGCGATTATTTGTTTACACTGTTTCAGCTCTTGCAATTCATAATGTGCATTACATTCAAATCTCTTTTCTCCATTTTTCTCAACAGAGTGTTGTCTTCCATAGTTAGTATTCTTTGTTTCAAATATTGCCAACAAGTCAACGGCAAAATTTAACAAAATGGAGTGAAGTTTATATGTTACTGTATGGCTGTGAAATCCTTGACTATTTTTTGTGTTTTCATAAAATTTGAAGTTTCAAAATCAGAGAAGTAATGATTAACAAGTTAGTAATTTTGACCATTATGACTGATAATGAGTCCTATACTCACTGGGTGTGCAACTTCTCAATTGAAGCAAGGCTTATAAGCACTTTACCACAGGGAAATCGTTGAAATATCTGACACTCAAACAGAAGGATTTAAACAGAACAAACAATAACATAATTTCTCAGGATTTCAAAATAATGAAATTAAATAGAATTTCTTTCATTCCCTCATCATCACCCACGTATTTGGAAGGCCATTTGATAGCCCAAATCTGGGCACAAAAGATCATCATGTGTAATTTCCCCTAGCGTCATGGATTTCAAATTGAATTAATCAGTTTTGTGAACCGACGGGGCAAATTTTTAGAAAATGCCTGCTATTAGATGTGACCAGAATGGGTTAAGATTTGCATGTACATCATCAAATGAATGAATAGATATAAGGAAACTACTTTATAATCAACAGTTTACAGTTATATCCATTGACTGATCAGTTTTCTTCTTTTTTTCCGTATTGTGATTAGGAGTGACCGTAACTGTAGATAGGACTCTAATTATCTTAAGGTTTCAAATCATCTGAACATTTTTTCATTGTTCTCAAGTGTTTAAGGGGACCAAAATTCGTAACTTCTGGCTTCAAGCATCAATTTATCTTGTTGAAGGTCACAAACAGATAAACAAAATCAGATTTTCACGACTATAAATTGATGTAAAAAACAAATTACAAAGTTTGGATGCACACTGTGTCATGTACAGGGAGTGAATTCTTGATCAAATATATTTTTCTGTTTCATTTTTTACTTCACTTTTTCAGTACGTTTTTATTCCTCTGTAATTTTGCATGAACAAGTTATTATAAGCTTCTTCATACTTGCTATCCTCTTCTGAAGCTACGACGGGGTTTCTTTAATAGCATATTTTCGGGATCACCTTCTTTACCGTGTCCGTTCCCGGACACAAAGATGTACTTCTCTAGGGGGAATCAGAGTTATGTGTCCCTAAACCGGTCACCAACCAAGTCCAAGAAGTCCACTCGGCCTGGCTATTAGGCTATACCTCAAACAGGATCGTTTCATGCATTTTACAAAGTCATTAATGCAAATTGAACACACACTGTCTCTGCTAGAGTTTGAACTCGGTTGGACGATTTCATTCTCCCAGTTTTTAGTTGGTGTCCCCAACCCATCTCTGCAACAGCCACTCACAGAGGCTTTACTTACATCAAATCCAATAAATCCGCTTTGTTCAGAAAATTACAACCACAGGGAACGGATACTGGTCAGTTTTTCAGAAGCACTTAAGCTATTTCTCGATATTTGAGTGTGCAGCCAATTTAACAAGGAGGGGAACTGGTCCTTAAGAACGTTAGATATTTTAATTGTCATGCTCGAATCTGTGATCAAATTTGTTAGTGGCTAATATCAAACCAATTCTACAATTCAACAACCATTTATCTTCCCGTAAGAGATATTGATTGAAACCTGTAGAATTCAACGAGCCTGATCGTGATCTTAATCACGTGACCTTGATGAACCGATCTTCCTTCTCACACTGATGCATTAAATTCAATTGAAGTAGAATATTAAGGTGTATCAAAAGTAGTTCCATTCTTTATGGACTCCACTCTAAAGTCCATTTCAAGTTAACGTCTGAGGACTACCTCTGACTCCATTATATTATCAATATCATTATCATACTTATCATATCAATATCAATACTAATCAGCTGTTTCTTTTGATTCAAAAGTTATAATGCCAGATATAAGAATCGTGATTATGACAATTTTGAAGCATCATTATTTAACTGGGTAGCACAGCCACTTAAACTTATCGCAGAATCTGGGAAGTAGGAAGATTGAACAATATCTAATTTCACAGCAAAAAAACTGATTTAAACATTTAAAGCAGGGTGATCCGTTCTTTAGAAAAAAAGCCAAAAGGTGGATGGTCATAAGTTGTTGATTACAACAGTTTCAAACGCAAGTTGATGTTGAATCTAACCACAAGATATCAAAAAATTCTAAAATAGCTTGGATCATTGAAAGATATCATTTGTAGAGCATACAATAAATCTTGAATATGTATAAGTACATGCATTTACACGCTGAAAGAAACAAACAGAGCAGATATAGAACGAAAATAAACGAGATGAAAATTTGGAGTGAAAACAGTTAATTAGGCCTTTGCATTTTCGGCGGTTGGTCAGCTCAACGGTAAGAGAAAGCAAAACAGACAAGACGATCATAAAACACTTTATAAATAGCGATAAGATCAGAAATAGAAAAATGGCAGAGAGAAAATCAAAAATCAAAATAGCATTGACCAAAACTTTTTGCTTTTCCCATGAAAATAGAATTCACAGAAAATTCAAATGTATTCATTCCACATTTTGCATTTTTCTAAAACTGAATTTCTGCATTGACTCAATTTTATTATCGGTTCACCATCCTTATTTATATTCGTCTGCGGTCAATGATGATTCATGAAGTCACATCTTTATAGATCTTGTTGATAAATTTTCCTCAACATTTTATTGTTGTTGTTGGTGGTGGTGCTGCTGCTGCTACTGCTGCTGCTGGTACCCTTCTTGTTCTTGTTCTTCTTAACTGTGTCCCACAACTGTTTACATCTGAAAATCTATTTTTAAATCTGCCGGGCTAGTCACATAGAAGAAACCACCAGTTGACCTACGTAATTCGGCAGCATGCCATGTTGGAGTCGAAGGGGTGATCAATAAATAAGTTATTTCTCTCTCAATTTGAAAGAATTCAGACCAAAAATTTTGGACTTTTGTACCGAATATTCGAATGTCAAATTTTGTTGCAATGTTTTTTATTTTTGAATTTCAACCTTCTTTCAATTGTGAAGATGTTTCAGTATGCTAACTAACTAACTGAATATATATATATATATATATATATATATATATATATATATATATATATATATATATATATATATATATATATATCTTACTTCCTCGGGTAACTGCACTGTTATGTTACTCCTCTGTAGAGATAGCAAACGTCTACAGCCATCTGCACATATGCTCCAGGGATATATATCGGGTGTATGCTCAGACATGCAGACAACCGTACAGATGTGATTGGCTCAATCGGTTTTTGTTCATGGTCTCTGAGAATTGTTTATGATTCTACCCGTGCAAAAATAATGAGTTACTGTTATTCAAATTGAAATTCTGCATTCCTTTTAACTCTCTGTCTGTGATCTCTTCCTCTATAGAAACGAATAGACCCGACTAAGAATATGACCCTTTCTCTGGTGGTTTAAAATATTTCAATGGCATACATTTAGAACTTATGGAAATATCTTGTGGACAGACGGACAGGGAGACAGACAGAGACATATGAACGCATAAATTTTTAATTGCAGGTCGAAGATATTTTTATCAAGAAATTTCTTCCTCTCAGTGGAAGAGGTAGAAAAATGAACAGGAAGCTGCAAGTGATTAAGCGCAGAACTAATTGCTCTTGAAATGACTGCATAAGAAACTTTATAAAAAATCCTTCAAAGATTAAAGTACGAAGTGTTACAAAGTGAGAATGTATCCTTTAATGGAACCCACTGTCGAATTTCTATGGATTTGGTAGTATTATCTTCAAAGTACTGCAAAAATTAGTACAAAATGTAAAAACTTTACGCAGTTTCTACTTTAAAAACAATTCAATTCATTCAATAATCGTTGTGTTGAATAGTTTGGTTTGTTTTTTCTTTCGTTTTGAGTGTTGTGGCTCAACAGGCAAATCCATTGATTAGGGAAAACTTGGTTTCAATTCAGACACAAAAGAGATAATCCATTTTCCTACATCAAAATTTGCTCTTTGATCAAATATTTTAGCCCAGTGTTTCTTCACTCGAGAACATACGCAGGGTGGGGATTTTAAAAGTTGACGCAGGAATAAAAGTGAAATCTTCCTGCAGCAGGGTCAAATTCATTTGCAGCAGGGTCACTTCACTTTGACTTTTATTGTGACTGGAACTGATCGCTGCAACTTTTTCTTATTGTGTTTGTGAAAAATAGATTCGTTAATTAGCTAAATGAGATTTACTAGTTTAGCACATTTGGCTGTGATTTCAAATCATGTTAAGGAATTGTGAAATTTATATATTGGTTTTATTTAACATGACGGAATAGAAAGAGCAGTGATGAGTTAACTCCCCTGAATCTGGTTAGGATTGTTCTTGCGCTCAGCTAAGACCTCAAGGGGAGAAATGTAACGTATAACTCTGGGAACAAATCATCTATACTGAATCATCAAAACATTTTGCTTCAAGGCTTCATATTCGTTTTATGAGTTCAAAACTATTTGTGAATGTTTGTCTGACATTCCTGCAACATGACCAGCCTATTCTCAATAGAGTCACCCAATATTTTTTTTCACAATATATCTGACCCTTATTTGTTTATGTAATATAATGGTCTGTCATTTGATTTCCGCTAGTGTGATATTAATCAATCTTGACTCTTGTGCACGTGTAAGATTCATAGATGATAATCAGGTACCAGCATGGACGTTAAACAACCTCGTAGAGAGATTGGTACGTCTAACTATTTCCTCCAATCTGATATCATTATTGTAGTCAAAGGTTCGTAAAATACTACAACAGTTAAAATACCTGCATTTGTACTAACAGTAATAGATGGTGGAGACAGAAACGTTTAGGAAAATAATCCCATACATAGACTGATAGACAAAATGGATCAGTGCAAAAAAAAAGAAGTACAACGATAAAAAAGATACTCATTAAATGTTTCTCACATGCACATACAAGCACATATTCATATGCACACAACACACACGCACATACACTCTTATCTAGCTTTAATACGCGTAGGAAATAACAGCTGTGGCTATTATAGATGGAAAATACATAAACTATCAGTTTGGAACTCACAAAGACTTATAATCAGTCAAGGAATGACTGATAGGAAGAAAAACCATCAATTTGAACGTGGAGTCATTCAATATTCAAATACATACGCTCAAGTATATATAAACATGTACACACTCTCAAAGAACCACACATAAGCACACACATACACACACACACCTATAGTCGTACATATATACATTCATATATATATATATATATATATATATATATATATATATATATATATATGAGCTCTCATCGAACAAAAAAGAATATTCACACATTAAACGTTTCCCCACACACATTAAAAGATGCATCCATACGTAGATAGAAAGATAGCTAGACAAGGATTGACATAAAAATGCTACAACGACAAAAAGCGCACCATACAATGTTCGCCATGCATACATTCAGACATACATTCAAACATACATGTATGAACACACACATACACAGACGCATGAGTGCACACGTGTTGCTTCAATTTATCCGAAAATTGCTGCAGCGTCAGAACCAAATTGGTTGCCGTCTCAGCCAGACTGACGACAGTATATTTCAATAGATGCTAAATTAGTCACACACTGCCCGGACACGAGTCTTGTGGACATTAGATTTCCAGCGGATATTAAAAAAAAGGAAAAACGGAAACAATGAATTAAAAAGCAACAACCGTTCGTATTCAAATCTCTTAAATGGTGGGAAATATATAGTCTATCTTGTCCATCTATTTGAGATCAGATGGATAAAAGTATCGATCATTTTAAAGTGTTGAAATCGATGGCAAAGGAGAGGGTTTGGTGTTTCAACCGTATTTCATTTCATTATTTACAAAGCGTCTCCGAATTCTTATTTCCTTTTTCCGATGGCTTTGTTGTTGAAAATAAGTTGTTTACGAAGTTATGGATGGCGATATTTTGGTGAAATGTAAGAATTGATGTTGAAAGAGAAACTAAGTGCTTGTGTTTCCTTGATTTTTTTGGACCATGGCCCCCTAAGGCACGTATTTCATCGAAGCCCTTCATCCTGAAAAGCCAGTCAAAATTTATTGCATCGAAATTAAATATTTCATTCTCCTTCCCCCGCTCCTCCTTCTCTTCCAAAATTCCCCTTCCATTCCCTGCCATCCAGCTCCTTGAAAAACCCTTGAATTCTAAAGCCACTTACCGGCCCCATTGATATCCATCGCCCCCTATGTGAACACATAGCGTAGTGGTTACAGCATCAGAAAAATTACTGCAAAGTAATCTGATGGTTCTAGGTTCAATCCTAGTGTGAGACAATAATAATACTAGTACTGCTAAGAGGGGAGCACGGTCAATATACCCCCGTCAGATAAATACAGGGTTCGGTTCGTTACTTCCCCACACCCACCAGATGATACCTGATGAAGGCTGTAAAGTGGAACGGCCGAAACCTAAGAAAAAACAACCAAGATGAGGATGGTCCGAATATTAATAGAAATAATTATAATACCTCATCTCAAAAATTCAGAGATATATCAACTCATTTTACATCAAATCCTTCACTTCCACATTGTCAAATTACCACTACCATTCTCATATGTATTTACTCATGTTGTCTAAGATAATTTTGATGAAATCCCGTGGAAGAATTAACGATGTACTCAGGAGGAATTCATTGAATTTAAGGGCTGATCTTGGGGTTATCATTTGATTGAGAGATATTTTCATCATTAGATGATTATCGAAATCGTATATCATCACAACAAATTACACCCCCCTCATTGAAGCTATGCATGAATTGATTTCAATTAATTATACTGCCTTGGCATAATTATGGATTCGTTGAGTGTCTTCCAGTTAATTATTGCTTTTAAAAATCGGGGAAGCGTTAATGATCAATTGAAATCCTTTGTTGAATATGTTTTTATAATGGAAGACACATCTATTTCGAATCTTCTCCCAAAAGATATTAAATTCAATCAGGATGCAACAAAGGAATAAATCAATATATTTGGTCTTCTGATATATTTATTTAATCTGATTCATTAATTTGATTGAAGGTCAAATCAAACCACTTTATTTGTCTTATGAGTTTATTTGCATCTTAAACTAATTGGAACTTTCAACTCATTTGTTATTGGTAAAACCAAAACTGCCAACGTAAGTTTCTTTAGTTTTCAAGTTCGTCCGGCAGGTTGGCTCTGTATGTATGTATGTATGCATGTATGTATGTATGCATGTATAGTTGCATATATGCATACAATCTGTACCAATCGAGCTAGAGGACTGAAAATTTAAACAGTTACATCCCAACATGTTTCTAGAAACTTTTTTTTTTCTTCTGAAAATTCCTGTCCTAATCAAACTTTTTGATGGGTTTAATTTGCTGTGTATGTCTATGGAAAATTGATCACTTAGTTGATGTCCACTTGTGTTCTTATTGATAACTGTTTAACAAAATGCCAGAGAAATAACTTATTCATTGATTAGATTTTCCAATGTTTTAATTGATTACCCCCAATGAGGGATCCTACCAAAAGACATCAGTATATTTTAAATGACAGAAAAGACCTCTCTTAATTAGTACGAATTTCAAATGCATTCCAATTTCTCACACACACTATACTCATCTTGAATAATAATAACGTCGAATATCAATCCCAGACACCATATTGAAAACATCAGTCATTGAGTTTTGCTCCCAAAAGTCTCTCCGTGCTCGTTTGAGTCATTCATTCTGCCTTTTGCCTGTCCTATCTGAAATTGGTTCAGTGTAGTATAATTGAGTGAAGAGTCAATGAGGGAGCTCCTTGGGTCGATATCTCTGTTGGGATGGGCCATTTGTCGATGAAGTGTGTCACAAAACGGCTGGGTGATCTTACAAGATTGACGTTTACAGCCAGGATTTGTATTTGACTGGAAATAATCGACTGCCGTAGACTGCCAATACCTTCGATCAATCTCAACCCTGGGTGAACATCTACTCTTCTTTTTCTTTCTGAATGACAGACTTGGGAATTGCATATATTGCATCCGCTGAGAGAGAGAGAGAGAGAAAGAGAGAGAGAGAGAGAGAGAGATCACTGTTTTTTGGTCAATTCTGGTCATTCTGCATTCTCCCTCTCAACAGGATTTGTCACCACGTGGGAACAGTATTACAGTTGAATCACCTTTGATTTAATATAATTCCCATGTGGATTATTCCATTGTGGTATAAGCCAAACCTTTCTTCAAACTGCATCGAAAAGATATTAATATATTTCACTGGAATACAACAAAGGAATCAATCAATATTATCCCTTCTATATAATTATGTCAGGCTCGTGATTAATTTGATCGTAGCTAAAATTGCATACAATTTGTTCGTCTTAATAAGAACAAAGGCAAATGCTTCGGCAGCAAAATATGCCGGATATATTTATAAACTCTTCAGCTTGACAAATTTAAAGTGCAACATCTATTTTACTGGATATTTATATTCATCCTAACTACGGCCTTCCTTCCATTCTGTAAGATTGCACGTTTGCCTTAATCTAAAATCTTGACTGTTCAGCAATTTCATTCTAACACTTTGCAAAGTGTTTATGGCAGTCAAATGAAAATTAATTACATTATTGAAATACAATTGTGCAAATTAATTAACCAAGGAAATTAAGGGGTTGTGATTGAATGGGCCTCAAAAGAAGTGATTAATATTGATTCCATTAAAGTCAGCATCTAACAAAAGGATAAATGTCACAGTCAGAGCAACGAATCATCTTTCTTAAAATTCGGTAAGATAATAATACATTCCACCAGATTGCAACAAAGGAATCCATCAATTTTCCCTGTTCAATATATTTCTGCCATGTTCATAATCAATTTGATTGCAGCTAAAATTGCAGATACTTTGTTCATCTAAATAAGAACAAAGGGAAATGCTTCGGTAGCGAAATATGCCGGTTATATTTATAAACTCAAGACCTTAACGAATTCAAAATGGAAAATCTATATTTGAAGATATTTATAACCTTCTCAACTCTAACATTCCTTTCACTTCATGGGATTGTACGTTTGCTATAAACTAAGGACTTGACTATTCAACAAAATAATTCAAACGTTTTGCAAAGTGTTTATGGTAGTCAAATGAACATTAATTACATCATTGAGATTGTGAAAATTTATCGAATTATTTGGCCGTGATTTGCTGGGCTTTAAAAGACGTTATTGATATCAATTTCAATATAGTATGCATCTAACAGAAAGATTAATGTTACGGCCATACTAACCAATTGCCTGTCAAATGGAATTTTAAACGATGTATATAGGAGGAGTTAAGTGAATTTACGAGGATTCAAGGATGGAGCTTTCATTAAAAAAATTCAACCAAAACCTCAACCAAAATTGTTAATATAGGTTTCTTTAGTTTTTTTTCCAATTGGTCTTTTTAGCTATGTATGTATCACGGGTACAGGCTGCACCAATGGAGCTATATCGCTAAAAATTTCCGCATGTATCAATTAGTTTGTCCACTGGAAAAAGAATTATTCGTGTCTTTTAAAATTTTGAGATTTTATTTTTTTTCGGAAACATTTTTTGCATATTAGAAATTGACAAAAAATCCATCATCAAAACAAACTTGAGTCTTTTTTCAAGTTTAAATCGGTCTGGATTGCAGTCAAACTATCTATGTATACTTATTGCAAACAAGCTGCAACCTTGAGGGAAAAGGCTGAAAAGTACTATTTATTAGGTAAATTTTTTTTTTAAATTCCCATTCTAGATGGGTTTTTAGTGAGGGTTCAAATTCACTTTGTGAGTTTGTTCAAAATTAGTTCCCTTGTTTGTATCTGGCAGCGAGCATGTTTGTTCTTGTTTTGTTTTTCACTGATCTCTGTCTTATAAATGAGATTGGAGTAACTTATTCATTGATTACACCTTCAGCAATTTCCCTTTTGGGTTGAGTAATTTTGTTACGCTTCTTCCATCTATTTTAAAAGTTGGTTCCAGATTTCGATTTTCAAAAGGGGAATGCTTTTATTATATAGATAGATTCTGAGGGAAAATCTGAAAGATCTTTTTTTCTTTCAGTACGCTTGTCAGATTTGGAAAATTAGGAAATAATTCTTTACTCCCAATTCCATCGCTTTGGGAGTTAATCTCTGAGTGTTTTGTTTTTTGGGTTTTTTTTTTACCCATTTGGCAATTTATCAAGCACAAAAATAGAAATATTTCCAAAGAATCCATTAGTCCTTCCATTTTTTGTTTTTTTGTTTCGATCAATTTGATCCTCTACACATTGGAATTTTCTACCATAAATCACAAGAAATTTGACTGAACTAGTAAGTTTATGAATAAAAATGCGCCAGGAAGCAAAAAATGAAAGTGTTGAACGTGAAATTCTGAGGAGTGAAGGGAGTTTTTTGTTGCTTCATTGAAATATTGATTTCAAAACTAATGTAGCCAAGTAATTCAATCAAACGCCAAGTCATACGAAGCATTTTTTGGTTTAAATCCTCTCTGCTTCACACCAAACAATCACTTCCTGGTAACTATTAGGTAATGTGTATTTTATGCCTATATGTTGTTATTTAGGGACAAAAATTGACCGAATACTTGGTAAGACGAAAAGCCACCAGATGGAGTTAATAGTCAACTGATTGGTGTCGATCAGATAGTGAGAGGACCAGGGAAAGACTAGACACTAGATGGAGATTGCTCATAAACATGGCTGAGGCAAGCACAATCACGGTTGTCATGGAAGAAGACTTGGGGGGAAATTGATGCATTTACAATGGCTGCTGTTGATGGGGAGAAGAAGGATGTTCATGATGTTGTTAAGGAAGTGATCCTGACAAACATTGATACGGGAAAACAAAATTGAATTTAAAAACAAAACATTCTTCAACCATCTGTGTTCAACTTCCCCCCAATATTTAATTTCGTCGTTGAGTCTGTGTCATGAGCTGACAACTGCATTAAAAGAAAACCCTCTCGTCTTCAGGCTGCAGACATATCGTTGAGAACTGCTCTTTATTTCCTTATTCACAGAAATATAAAATATTCATTCAACAACTCTACCCTTGAGTGTATATAAAAAATGAAAGCAGTTTCAACATAAATAAGCAGTTTTTGGAAATGTTGAGAATTAAAAAAGAAATCAATATGTAAAAATAATAGATTGTTTGTAAGAAATTTAAAATCCTGTAAAGCTGAAAAATTCCAAGAAAATTTGACAGCATAGAATAAAATTTAAAACTCATACTCAGTCATTCTCATTTTTCTCTGGCAAAAACGCCAATTTATTTTTACAGCAGTGTCAACAGTATTGGAAAAGTTAAATACAGTACTTGTCAAAAGTATTTGAACAAATCGACATTTCGTCTCCAATCATTTGGTTACGACAGGTAAAACAGTAACAATACACAATAACTTTTTTTTCTTCAATCAACACTACAAGGCCTGCATTTATTCATGTCTTGTGGTTCTGATTTTAGAAGAATAAAAAGCAAAATTTTTCTTCTTCTTTCATCTGACCATTTAATTCTATCAAAAAACATTTTCAAATGGTTGTACCATTGAGAGCCACAAAATATGACAAAATGCATGCTTTGTTAAGCTGATTCAATAATCTGCATTAATCCATCTATACACATAAGAAATACATCAGTACAAATACTTATGACAAGTATTGTATAATCAATCAGGACGATTGGTTTATTTACAAAAGAGAGAGTTCTCAATTAATTTCATGGAAAGTTATGTTGTAGGGTTGCTATTAACTAGCATACAGTTTGTTGAATACAATCTTTAGAAATCTTTCAAAAATATTGTGCTGAAAAAGAAAAACAAAGATGAAAGCAGTTGTTTGCAAATTTATGTAATTATGCACTAATTCGTTTTAGCAGAAAAAATATTTTTTCAAATTTGACGACAGTAGTGCGTGTTAGTCTTTTTCCTTTGTCAGTATTCAAAATCATACAGTGTCAAGTGATTTGAGGGTAACTTGTAGGCCAAGAAAGTAGTTTGTACAAGAGTCAAAGGTCGTCTGAGGTATTGATCAGACCCTCTTCAATGGTTTGATATGAAAAAAAGGTTGTTTGTTGAGAAGAACCTTATATATTTATGGAAGGTTAAGATTTTTTAGCCAACTCACTGAGACACGCTCCAGCATCAACTCTTCAAGTGCAATTGGAGTCTAGCCTTTGGCAACGATTCCCTTGAATCAGAGGATGAAGTGTAAATTCTTAACCATTAATGACCTAGAACCGATATCAGAAGATCATCTGACAGAATGTTAATCTTGTTGACTCGCAGAGTTGGGTTTAAGCGTAGAAATTGTGATAAACTCTCACTTATCCAATGTTGACGGCTTATAGTCCTAACAGAATCAACGAATTTAATCAAACTAATTTGACAAACTAATTTGATGTAAATCAATTAGATGTATCCAGACGAATGAGAAAAAATAAGGGAAACTCAAAAGTGACAAGTTCAAATTTTGATATTGAATCAGTGACATTCAGTTATACCCATTTATTTAAAAGAAGGCAGTACCATTCTGGAAATGTCAAAAGGAATGTTTTTTGCGATTGAAAACTTAACATGACATCTGGTTGTTATTTGGATCTACAGTAATTAGAATATAGGTTACAAAAATTAAACAACACTGTTAGCTTCTGTAGGAAGGTCCCTATTTCTTTATAAGAAAAGCATCATTTAGCTTGCATTTCTATTCATTGCAAATGTTTTCTATTGCATATGTCAATATTTTTAACCTTGTTTCCATACATGTAGAAGTTGTCAGTTGCGATTACATGACGCTGTTGGGTAAATTTTATGATATGCTTTGTATCTTGATTGTTGTGTATGAGGGGCCTCCTAAACCTAATGTGCCCTGGGTCATGAAAGTATAATTCTATCCCAAATCACGTTGTTGTCATAATGCTGTTGCTTTTGGCCGATAGCACATCGGAGATGAAGCTGTAACAAGGAGGAATGCTGCAAGAGAAGAGTGCAGATGCCAAACAAATGTGATACACATCACAAGTTTATCTACCTCGGATGAATCTTCGAGGTTTGCAAGTTTGTGATATATATTTAGCAGTGACAAACACCCAAAGTGGCGTAACTCACTTCACTATACAGTATTTCACTCATAGCTTGAGGAAAAGGGGGCAGATTCTCTCTTTAAGGGTATCAGTGACAGAGTTTGAACTCTAATCGCTCGGTCCATTTTCTTGTGCTGCTGACTGATCCACCGCAAGTATTTTTTTCTGCTATATAAGTACATAGTTATATTTCCGACTTCTAAACAACACGGTTCCGTGAACGCATGCGCACTGCTTGATATTGATAACAAACAGCCAAAGATTAGGATGTCTGCTTTCCGGTTATAAACAATAACAATTCATTCATTTTCACTATTCGATTACATCAATAATGAACGGCAAATAGTCTTTGATATTACGGCGTGTCGAGTCTCTCATTTATACCATATTGCGATATTAAGAATCATTAGCCAAAACTGACATCATGAGCTACTATATCTTACAAAAATGAAAGAAGGTGAAATTGCTCAACATCATATCTTTGCAAAACATGACTCCTTAAAATTTTCTTGAAGGAAAAAGTTTGCCACAACGAGTGAAATTACCGGAAATAACTGTCAAACGATATTCAGTGTTTAAATTCCTTAACAAATTCTGTAGACATTAAACTACGCAATGGCTTCAACAAAATCCTTTTAATTGATCTTTTTCTTTTGATTTGTGAGTTTGCAATATTCGTTTTAATGCTAGAAGCAAAACAACAACCAGGGATTTGACAAAAACCAAAAATGAAGCTGTTGTCATTGAAATGTCGACTTTTATTAGACCCTAACATTTTTCATGCCGTCATTGCAACCAGGAATGTTATGGACCACAGGGTTTGATGGAAAAAAATAGAATGCAGATGTGCGCGCACATTAATACACACACACACACACACACACACACACACAGACGGAGGCACACTGTTTTAGAGGCTAGGAAAGAATTTAAAAAAAGATTTAACGATATACCCATTTTTCCTTTTAAAGCTTTTAAAATAATTGGAATTGATATATATATATATATATATATATATATATATATATATATATATATATATATATAGTTGATGTGAATTTGGTATAAGAAGAAAAATTGTATACACATGCTAAATAATTTCTTTTACATCCCTCAGTAACCTTTGTCACGTTCTACACGCATACAAAAATAAACACAGACATGCGTGTGCCCCCACAACAAATGCATGTACATACACTACTGCAGTGTCCAAATAGTCACAAAATCATTTTAAAACCGATTTTTCTTTAAATTGATTATCTTTTTTACTTCCTTGTTTTCGAAATACTCAAAAACTGAATTGCTTTAATCCATCTAATAACAGCGGTAGTGATATGCGCTCTCTGAATAATATCTTCACATTGCTCTATAGATTTTTCCGACTGGTATCTTCATCTTTGTGTTTTACACGTTTCGACCATGTGTCATTCAGCATTTCTTTAATGTAGTCTGTAAAAAGTGCATATCATTTATCTTGCCTTCTTATCCATTGTCCCAATTTGAGAGAAAATAGTCAAACAAAATCACATGACCGTGTGATAAGGTGTGATTAGCGTTAGAATATTAGAAGAACTCGATTATATGGCTACATTGCTCCAAAGATCCTATTTTCTTCTCTTGAATATAATTTCCCTATTCTTAGACATACTGCCCCACTCTGAGGGAGAAAAAAAAAAAAGATAAAAGAATCGTTGACCCAAGATCAAACTCTAGTTTGATTGTACATGATCACCTGATATCAATCCCCTTACGAAAGGTATGAAAACATTCCTGCCTAACCCAGCTACGGATAAAATAGCAGAGCAGATTGCACTCTTGGAGAGAAAGCAATCAAAGAGAAGGACAACCAGGTTCAGCCTGTTCGAATCCTGTCACAAATATTAGAAATACCAAATTTACTTTTGCAAATACAGTCTCAACCCTGAGAAATGATACTTGTACGCAATGGAAATTCCTCAGTTCGTTCAAGTCCTGTCTCTAATATTGGAATGACTGCCTGGGAATTCAAAATCGCATATTACCAGATCTTTCTCTTTTTCTTTCCATTTAGTCACAAATACTTTGTCCTTTATCGTGTTAACCTTAAAATAAATTGCAAGGTTCTTTTTGTCCTTTGATTGACATTTTAATGGGAGAAAATTTGGAAAAAAATATCTTGACAAGTAATTACTGGCATCATGAATATTGAATCAGCACAAATATATCGTTTTGAATGAGATGTTGATGCATTTAAAAGAAATATTTTGTCTGAAAAGATCTGCAAACATGGCAGAGGTCTGTGAAAAAAAACACATACATACACACACATATACTCACATGTATATACCTTTGAAAAAACGTAATTACTATGTCAGATGTACACATGATCGAAGAAAACATTCTCACTTAGTACTTTTTTTTCATCTCGATATTTCCATAATCGTGAGGAATGGGAATAGTTTCAATGAATGAATTATACATAATTCGGACTTATGTGGCAATGAATTGCTTCTGGTCCAAAACAAAATCGGATATTGAAGTGGGAAAATCTTAAACTCAACATTTACTTTAACACAAAACGTGACAATGTTTCAGTCGCCTCGAATCAATAACACTTGATTTAATATCCATCATCTTCCCACTTCGAACTCTATTTACTAAAACTAAATGTCATTATAACATGATAATGTGAGCCACATATAAAAGAAAACATATTAGTTGTCTCGAGTGAGGTTTAGCAGATCATTAAGATTATTGCATTCAAAAAGAAAACGTCCAAGGAAGTTACGTTCAAAAGGATGGTATAATGAACAATATGCAACATGAAATATAAAACTTTCAGTTACCTACTGATTCTGTTGGTAAACACATTTCTGAAATAAGCAATAACTAATTCGAGCATATCATCTGAAAAATCAAGGAAATTTAAAGTTTGCAATCTAGCTGGATGAATTGACAGGAGAAATAAGGAAATCCCAGCTTTTAAATCGGATCAAAGTCCTGCAGATGTCGGGCAGAGAGCAACTGTATTATTAGTGATTTGAGCACTAGTTTCAATTAAAAGTTTATTCAATGACCTCATCGTAATCAGAAATCAATAAATAGGCAGAAAATTATCCCGATGTCAGAATTCAAATAATAAAATGGGAAAAGAAGAAAAAAAAAGAAAGAGGAAAAGACAACAATTGGTCAGTAGATGTTCAGATTAAATCTTGAGAACAGAGAACAAATTTTGAAAAAATTTGGTTGAAAAAAGAAAGTTCCTTTGAGATTAAAAAAATAAGCAGATGGAAAAGGGGGAAACAAATCGATGAGAGTGCATCAGCAAAACAACATGTCAGTCAATCAGTCAGTGATTGTCATTGGTATTTGAGATGCTTGCGTGTCTGGGAAAAAATGAAAAAGCAACTTTGGAAATATTTTGGCGCATTTTTTTTATTTAAATGTTTGGAATCGGAAATGTTGTTTTACTTCCGACTGAAAACATAATTGTTTGCGAATTTCAAATCTAGAAAGAAAACCCAGAATAATAGAAGCAGACAGATTTTGCTGTAGGCAATGAGAAAATAACTTTTGGAGAAATGATTCTGTACAATATTTGAATTCGCGCAAAAAAATCAACAAGAATGTATATATAAAATCTAATCGTCAGAATTTTCGATCTAGAATTTAGATTTGTGTTTATTCACACAAATAGATGTTTTTTTTTCTTGATCCAAAGTAACAAAAATGTTAATAAATAGAGGAGCAGGAGCTCTAATTTTACAGCCTCTTTATACATATGTATGAGTATATGTGCATGCGTTGTATGTGTGCATGACTAAATGTTTGAGAGACATTCTAGTAGGAAATATATTTTGCTCAACACCGTTCTTACCCAGTAACTACTAATCCTCAGATTGCATACATTGATTAATGGAATGAGCATTGTGTTGGGATCGAACCTATGTCTACAGCGTTTTTCAACGATCAAAAATTGAAATGAAAAAAAAGTGATAAAAAGCAGTTTTAATCAAATGAATTACTGACTGATAGAATAAACTTTTATCATTTAGCAACATTTATACCCGTTCAGTAAAAATCAAAATCCCTGGACTTGATTAACTCTTAAAAAGCCTCTTTTGTAACTACTTTGTTTTGAAACTGTCTAACCTCCATCATCTTGTCAAGGTGTTTGGAAAGATAAAAAGTCTTTAGATGAAAAGTCATGAGAAAATAGATGGATGCCGCAAAACTTGAATTCCCAGCACGTTTAATTGTGTCACTTTTGACTTATGGTGAACAAATCTCATGAAACCAATTAGTCTGGTCTCCAATCATTTCCTACAAAACCCAGCCTCTCTATTTTCCCATTGCACGCAATAAGTAGAAATATTTGATTTGCTTGTGTCTGCAATTCCCTTCCAGTTTATTGACTGATGATTGGGCGTCTGTCTCTTCTGCTTTTAAAAAATGTGTCGTTATTAAATAATCGCTTCCTTCCTGGATGTTTAGGTAAGTATTAGAATTAAAAATGAATAGTACAACCAAATTAGTTTGAAGCTTTTAGTATGCATAGAAATACATTTTAACATTCAAGCTTAACCAACCAACATCAGAAGCATTCATATGCCGAGTTAGATTTACTGTAATTATGCATGACTCTCATCTTACTTTGCCTGCTTTATATCCAAGGATTAAGTAGACATTTGCATTGTAAACAAGTCAAACATGATTACAGATTGCGTTATATCATTCAAAGATCTCTCTCATTCTAAACTATATCACATTATTGCAAGGCAAATATATCATTTGACCTAGATAACAAAATTTGAATAATCAATGAAAGTGGAATTGAACCTGCGACTGCTAATGTAGCCATTTCAATGTAGTGTTGCTCTCACCTTGACCTAAACTGCTGTTGGTAATGCAAAAACCAAAATAATTGTCTTACACTCTAAATCCCAACCTTACTTTTCACAATCTCTTTTTTTTCCAATCCTACTATTATGGTATCAAAAAAATGGATACATGATCCGTCAGAAAGAATTACAAATTTCATTATATCATATTGGAATTCTTATTTTAACTGATATCCCAAGAATAGATAAAAAAATTAATTTCTTAATAACAAATGCATGATCAGAAAATATGCATTACTTCTGAATTGCCTTTCAAAGTGGATGATATCCCCTTGAGTTACGCTGCGGGTGAGCAACTAAAAAGTGACTTTCGTTTGAACTCGTAAAACATGACTCTGGTTTGAACTTGTGAAACTTGGCTTCGCGTCCAACTAATGAAGCCAAATATGTGGAGATCCAACTGATGTAAAACCCAGTATACAGAGAGATGAATATACAAACTTTAGCTATTTTAAAGCCGGTCAAAGAAAAATGCAACCCATGTTAGCTATGTTTGAAGCCTTCTAGTGCTGGAATATTCTGGAACCATCAAACCAAAAAGAGCTGAATATTATAAACGAATTATGAAACGAAAATGAGACTGTCTTTAAAATTCTCAAGGCTTCATTTTCAAATATATTTTATTATAGATTGTTGCCAAAACAACAAATTAGATACTAATGTCCAGCTTCTGGTATTTCTACATATGAGTAATTTGAATCGAGGTCAGCCAACCAATTCATTCAAACCAACGATTGATTCTGCCTAACTGGCTATGAATGCATGGTCCATTCTTTCTGAGTGCAATGATTGAGCATTAAATTTATACATTTATTCCTTCTTATGTTTAGAAAGAACCTTTTTTCTTCTAATACGTCTGAGGTTGGAGGTTCAGTTTACAATGTAAATACGTGCTAATTTGGGCCCCACTTGATTTGCACTTGTTCTTTGAAAATTCAAACTGTATTTCGTGATTATTGACAAACAAAAGGCGAGCGAGGTAACTCAATCTATCAGTCACTTCTTTTTCAAGTTTCTGATTGATTATCCCCAACAGGGCACACTACCGATAACATTAGTTGAATGAAGGTTTTTATTATCTGATTAACGTGATTTATCATGCTTGAATCTGGAACAATATCGGAATAAGAAATGATTTCTATATTCAGTCGATAAGAATAGATGGTGCAAGGCGATGAGAAACATTCTTTGTTCTTGGAGATTTCGTCCCAAATAGATTCATATCTGCGTAAGAATTTAGCAGTTATATTTGCCTTTTATCGGAAATATCTGCTGCTTTTTTATCGTTACAAATGTGGAATAAACATGGGGGGTAACTTTCTTATCTGACCTCATCAGGAGCAAATGAGACTCCAAATAGATGCAAATATGTGTGTGTGTGCGTGGCTGCATGTTTGTGCATACCAAAATATGCAAAATAATTCATATGTGTATATCTATTATATTGTTGTTATCTTTAGTAGTGTTTTTATTAGAAAGACGTCACCAGTTGCAGAAAATAGGTTTATTTAGTCATTAGTCTTCTGTGAAGCTTTCCAGTCGCGACAGGCAAAGAATGATAACTAAGTAAATAGTAAACTAAAACCTGCTACAAACAATGCAGAAAAAGAGGCGTAGCTGAGGGGGAATTGGATCCGGTTGGTTGAAACCCTTTACCCTCAAGAGCTTTATGAATAGTAGTTCACCTACAGCATTCTTACTGACGTAATACAAAATGAAGAACTACATTTGTTGATACATGAAATACATAAATGATAATTCATTTTTTAGGGTAGTGGTAGTAAATGTTTATCATAAAATTTCCTCTTCCATCAAATCCCACTGAATGTTATTTTGAGCCTCTCAAGGAACCAAGCCCCACCCTGACTGCAATTTACAGATCTCCAGCTACCCCCTGCACAGTGACAGTTGTTAGGATTCCGTTGTTTGCCAAGCGTAATCAAGAATGTTGATTTGTTCACTCAAGATTGATCCCTCACGTTGCAGGGTGGACATGTTACATAAACAAGCACTGAGGGTGGAAATAGTAAGATGATCAGAGCGATCAATGTGTAAGTAATGCTCCTACGCAGGTTACTGCTTAACCTCAGCACCCTACAAATAACTCGTTCGTGATATTTTACCCATGAGCGTTAGTGCAAAGGCCACACAAAATGCCCAAGTTAGAATTTGAACCCGGCTCACCATGTAGAGTCTCTGATTTTGAAGAGCGAACCTGTTGCATAAACAAGTGCTCTTGGGATGAAATTTGTTAGACGAGGATCATATGTGAGCTGTCAGTAAGTGAATAATGCCCTTATGCTGCCTACTGCTTCAACCGTTACTCCTCATACTTCGCATAGAATATTGCTATTTATTTTGCTCATTCGCGAAGTAGAAAATACATTTAAAGGTGATAAAAAACCAAAGTGACCTCACCTACTTCACCCTTTGGCTTTTTAACCAATAGTGCAGGGAAATGTATTCATGTCTTCCTCAAGATATTAGTTTTAGGGGAACTTAAACCCCTAAGCTAGAATCTGAACTCGGCTCACCGAGACAATTATCCGAGTTGTTAAACCTGCATCACACCGAAACATCAGTAAACATCAATATCAGCGTAAACAGGTGAATATTTGTAAAGAATGAAGGAAAAAACAACAGCTGCGAAGAAAAGATGAAAAATAGATTGGAGACAAAGAAAGTAAATATTGAAAAAATCTGAGAAAAAGATACGAAAATGGATTCTGTTCAATCTGTAGACATAAGCCAATAATGAAGTCAGACTTTCCCGCAAGAATCAACGGTGAAGGAAACGCAAGATACTATAATCAATGTCCATAAATGCAGGTAAATTTGAGGCAAATATTAATGTTGTCAACTTTATTTTTAGGTTTACATCTAAAAGTAAACATCTAAAAAAACAAATAAAACATCCAAAAGCGTTTTTAGACATGCAGATTATCCAAATACATATCTAAAATCTATAAAACATATTACATCATATTGATAGATTTAATGTGACTTCGATTCTCAACATGCATTCCTATTGAAATAATACTTATTCTATTAAACGGTAACCTATTTTATAATCATAAATTGATTAGATATGCATTTATTTTACGGGAACATATAAAAATAGCAATTTCTGACAACTACACTCATCAAAAAAACATCTCAATAGAAAACATATCTAAATTGGCACACAGGTAAATACCAATAGAGACCGTGGAACATTATTCTTTGGTAGAAATATCAATTTTTATTTTTTTTAAATTGAGATAATTTCAAAAACCTAACACCGTTCAAAACATTTGTTATGGAAATAACAAAAGCCGTTCCTGCCTTCAACAAATTGTCAACAAAAATAAATACAAGTGAGAAAACATTTGAGCTACATGTAAATATTATGCACCGAATTGAGAGAATATTGAATTTTTTAATAAGAGAATCATTTTTCAGAAAGGTTTAAAGAAATGAATGCCAGGAATCAATATACTTTACGTTCAAGTTGAAAGTATTCTGTTTATAACCAGAAAGCATCAACGAAAATTTCACTCGAGTCAACGTAGTTTCTCAGTTTTTTAGTTATTCTACCTGGCTGGTTGATGGGGGGAAGCTGGCTATGAGTACATGTATATATAATGTGTATGGAGCCAGAGGGCTGAAAATTTAAATGATTACTCATTTTCATGTCTAAAAATAACTTTTATTTTGTCTTTGACACCCTTAAGATAAAAAAGTGTTCATGATGGCTTTGATATACAAATGTAAATATAGGCTAAATTGATCCCTTTAAATTTTGCCCTACAGCGCCCACGCTAGTTTTTCTTTTTCCTTAAATTTCTAACGTTTTTATCGTTATTTATTCATTGGTCATTCTTTCATGCAATTTTCTAATAGAACATCCAAAACACAGCATGCTACCAAAAAATATTGATACCAAGACGATTTCTATTGAGTGACTAACAAAACCTGTTGTTATTGTTATTCAAGAGAAAAGGTTTGTCAAAAACCAAATATGTTTATTCCATCGAGAAATCTTAAAACACAAATATTGTTGTTGTTCGTCTGAACTATTTATCTAAAATTAAGATGGAATCAACAGCACAAATCTTATTCCTTCTTCGTTGACTGCCTCAACACAGCCAAAACACTGGATAAAATTGCATTTGTTGGTCGGTGGAGATTAATATTGAGAATTCGATTTTCACTTGTTGCAATTCCCGCCCTAATGAGTGGTTGGATTGCTGTAAAAAAGAATGAATACTAATGAGCTGGTTCATCAGTAGCAGCGATTATAAGCCCACTGCTGGACAAATGCCTTTCCGTTGATGGAGTCATTACAGTTAAAATCCTGAATCCAACTGCATGCATTGGTCTATAAAGAACATTATCCAAAATTTGTATAATATTTGCAGAAGACTTGTCCCAATGGCTGGAGGAGGCTGCTGTCAAAAATGAATGCATTACATAGATAGAAATCAAATTCTTTTTTCAAGTGTAGATATCAAGGTTTCTTGAGTTCTCATGTGGGTCTATATATGGAGAGGGAGAAAGAAAGGAAGAGAGGGAGAAAGAGAGAAAGAGAAGGAGAAAGAGAGGAAGAGAGGGAGAGAGAATTAGAATGAAAGAGAAAGGAAAAACAATTAGGTGATAGGGTTCGAGAGAGAACATGATCATATGATAGACAAAGAGTAAGACTAGGGCTGAGAGGGAGGGGTAAATAAGTAAATATTGAGCGAGGGGGAGAGAGAGAAAAAAGGAAGAGCCAGATAGAGAGAAAAATGAGTGGGAGAAAAAGGACAGAAAAAGACAAAGAGAATGAGGGGGAGTAGACAGTGAGAAAGAAAGTAATTAAAACGAAACAAAAGGCAGGGAGAGAACAAATGATTGGGAAAGAGAAAAAGATGAGTCAACAGTGATTTATACTGAATAAGAAGTTAAAGTACAAAAGTAGTTCTTTAGAGATTGAGATCTGCATCAATGGAATTCATTTTCGAAGAGCTCATTCTTATCAATGAAACTTTGGCGAAAGTGTCTGAAAAGATGCAAGGACGTAAAGTGAAGTGATTCATTAGAAAAAATCTAAGATGCTGGTTATTTAGTTCATATCCGGACGACACCCTCGATAGAAGTCGGTAAAATTAGAAATTATTAACAAAAACAGTTAGCCAATCTCTCAACATAGTTTTCTTCAGTTTCCAAGTCAGTCAGGCTAGCTTTTCAACCATGTATGCATTGTGTGAACAAGCAGAGCCGATGGAGCTGAAGAGTTGAAAATATGAACATATACTTCTTATCATGTCGAGGAAAGTTTTTTTCATCTTTTTTACCCCCACCCCATCCCTATATGTCTGGGTTTAATCTGCCATCATTCTAGTTTGTGACCGACTGCATCCAAGACATTTTTTACTTTCAAAAATTGAACTTTCCAGTGATCACGG
Source organism: Thysanoteuthis rhombus (assembly GCA_963457665.1). NCBI lineage: Eukaryota > Metazoa > Mollusca > Cephalopoda > Oegopsida > Thysanoteuthidae > Thysanoteuthis > Thysanoteuthis major. The sequence continues at coordinate 30,442,115 of OY735224.1, forward strand.
CCCGAAAGAAGACGAGAGATATAATCCAGTCATAAATTTTCAATCTAATTATTTTTTTCAAATGTTTTAATCGATCACCCACAACATGGAATGCTACTATTGTAGTAGTAATTGTTTTATTACCAGCTGCTGTTGTTTGCCTAAATCAGCTAATGCACGTAGCGAGACACCTTGCTGTGGCAGTCAAAATTGTTTAAAGTACTCTCTTATCAGCTTTCTGTTTGAAAATATCGACTAAGTACAAAAATAAAGGTGCCCTTGAGAGAGTTTATGTTCAAGGTCCTATCTATGTTAAATTTGACTATCAAGCTATTTATAATAACAGTTCCTGAACAGAGCTAAAGATTCCTTCCTCATCAGTAATTAAGCAGACATATTGTGACAAATTAAGCATTTTTTTTTTTTGCTAATCTTTCACTTCTCAAACTGAGTGCTGCAGCAGAATTATCATCCCTTGTGTCGAGGGATATATATCTCATCCAAGATTCGCCTCGACCTCACTATTATGGGCATAGCTGAGTCAATACTTTCTTAACCTGTGTAGTTCATCACGCCATAATATTCTTTGCCGGCCACAATTTTGCATATAATCATCAAGGATCCGTGTTGTGAGTCGTGATATCCAGCGGTCATATGACATTCTTGCAACATCACCAGCCCATTGTCATTTTAGTTTTTAAATGGTTTTGATGATATCTCTGATTCCAATATACTGTGCTATTTTGTTATAACTCAATATGAAACATGATCCCCTCCTGTGCACGTTGCGTGATTCTAAATTTGAGTTCCCATCATTTGTTTCAGTTCCAGCTCAATATGTAACTATTGGAAGGGTGCATTGATTGTATGGTCCTCTTTTCAAAACTAACGGGAAATCATTCTGAATACACAAAGATGTATATCAAGCCATGAACGTGTCCAGAATGGGTATTTTGTCCGTCCTGTTTCCGCCACAGTGTTTCCGATCTAGTTATAATATTGCTAAAATATGCAATATATCTGTTCTACAACTTGATTATGATCAAATATATACACATTTTGTTGATATAAAAAGTTGATTCAGCGATTGATTAAAATATATAACTGGGCGTCCTGTCATGAGACACAGGTTGAGAACAATTGCTTTAGTTTCAAGTTTTTTTTTTTTTTCATGTGGAAAGTTTTAAAGGGGGAAAGAATCGTTTACAACTGATAAAGGCCATTTTGAACATGGTGCAATTCAAATATTGACTTGACAATTCACTTCTACTTTGGATGCAGAATTAATTCGTTCGGGCAGAATTAGCCCTTAATTGACCCCCTTCAGTCACTGACAGGGCTTACAGAGATGGGGCTGTTGAATAAGTAGATGATCAGGTCGGCTTATATAAGACTAATTGAGATCACTTCTCTCCACTAGAAGCAGAGGAGTCACCAGAGGCTTTAATATCCCTAATTCGACCACTTTAGCGAACAGCATGTTAAGCTCTACAACGAACGAGAGGCGTAAATAGTATTAGAAAGTTTGAATAACTTGAGGTGATTGTTCTCTGGTTGGTATAAATGTTCAGAAGGTTGGTTTGACTTTGATTGCTTAGTACACTTCAATAAAATAAAATGCAGCGTCTGGAAACGAGAAAAAAAAAGGTTTTCTTCTACGCATAATACGAACGGATCTCTAACTATTCACAATCAACCCTGTTAGTGGGTTCGGAGGAGAAGTAGGGGGCAGCTTTAGTTTACATTAATGAGTACAAAGATGAAATTAATGAGTTCAGCACTATCACCTTTTTATGGAAAGTTAATATTTTTCAAGGTCAAACATTAAAAAAATATTTTATTATTTCTATTTGAACATCACACGATCAGTGCATTGTTCATGATCAAACTCCAAAGCTTCGAAATTATGTTCCCAGGAATATTTTTCGTATTGGTGTACTCATTTTTGAACTGCAGCATATTCATATTCTGATCTACACCTGCCACTGTTTGGTTGGATAAGATCAATTTCCCAATTAAAAACCAGTAAAACTGATCATCAAAGCGTAAAATTAACCATCAACGATAATTGGAGGGGAAATCACTTCCAACTGCCTTTAAGTTGTGTTTTATGCAAGAATGGTCAGTAATTAATGAGCAGCAATTAAAGATTAGAAAGAAGACAAAAGGAGGGGAAAGAGAGAGAGGGGAGAGGGGATTGGCAGAGAGATGTATGATAGATTTTTAAAAATTTGAAACATCGAATTCTAATAATTCAATACTGAAAGCTAAGTGAAAATCATGTTACTCTCCTTCTCTCCTTCTTTCTTTCCATTTTTGTGTCTCAAAATAATAAAGCGATTTTACTCCGTGGAAGCTGAGTAGTTCTAACAAACAGTGGAGGGGTTATCGTGACCCAGCGGTGGAGAGTCCGTCTCTGATTCTGTAGGGACGTGGATTCAATTTATGGTCGAGTTATACCGATGACTTCGATTTGTTCTTGTGCTGTGAACACAGATTGTATAAGCTGATGATTGAACTCTGCACGCTGATTCCATTCCCTTTGCCTCTAACGGCTTCACCACTGGCTCTTGCCTTAATTTTAATATCCCCACCGTACATTTACGTCCTTTTAGCTCGGTACTGCTTCAGTTGATCCTGCCTGGGCTCTTCATGTTACATTACTACTTATTCAACTCATTTTCGATACGTGAAAAAGATTTAGAGATGAAAGTTACCCTATTGTACTAACGAGGAAAGACTGACTCATGCCTGCCCTAAGAGTAATAGAGCAAGGTGAAAACAAGCTGTCCCAGCCGGATTTCGAACTCAGGTAATCGAGTTCATTCTCTGTGCTGTTACCCGTCCAACCACTCTCCGCCCCCAATCTTGATATGATAGTTAGTAAACTAGAGATTACATTTATAGTATAAGGATGTCACCCTTAATTCCATTCCCCCCATAATTAATGGATGATGATCTTAAATTTGAATGAAGAGCCATTTCACGGAAGCTACGAGGAAATCGATCGGCCGCTTCTATTCCTCGTAATTGAGAATTCGCTGTAGGAAAATCTGAGCTTCTGTCGTTCAGTACACACCATTCTCGTGTTTACCTCTCAAATGTCCGGGTGAAATCGAGCACGCTGATAAGCAGGTAGCCTCGAGGTATAAGCCTCTCTGAACCAATCTATTCGATTATACAAGGATAGATACTGGGCAATGACCTGATCTAACCGGGTTAAGTCTCTTAAATGTTGCTGGGTAAGATAGCGACTATAGGCAAATGGATTCTACAAACTCTTCAAGAGGAAATAAACCAAGCATGAAGTAATTGACAAGTATTATGGCCTTTTATTAAAGAAACTAGCATAGGACACATCGAAAATGATAGGAATATCTATGTTATATTCATTGAGGAATTATGGATTGTTGTAACACATCCTTCCGATTTTCTTTTCCTTTCATTTGACTTCGTTCAGTGTTGCGTAATGGATGTAAATATAAGCGGGGACTATATCTCTAAATAGGAGCTGCTGTTTGTCATACGCCTGCTGCTTGTTTAATTGTCATTAACTTGAAACAATTTCACCTCGAATTCAATCCACGTAAAGTTTAACTCACATTTATGTGACACACCTTCATACTTCAAGGCCGGATGTTCGAATAACAACAGGTTTTGTTACACACACACACACACACACATACACACACACACACACATATATATGTATATATATGTGTGGGGGTTTCTGTTGGGGGTGTGGTCTCACCAACTATACTAAACCCAGCCGTGGTTCTGGGTTAGTAAAAGAAGGCAACATAACGGAATTTCGTTTATATGTTTTATATAGAATATTGATTATCAATATCTCTGGAGACGGGAAATGCCTATTCGCAGTTGAAAAGAGAGGAGGCCGATTATTATTAAAGTCAAAATGACGACTGGTCTGTCATGGCACGAAAGGTAGTCTACTGAATGGTAGCAGCGGTTGACGGTCACTAAGGGCGGACGGCTGACACGAGAGAGGGCTGGCAGCGAGTCTCTTCTCCAAACCCAAATTTTACTCTGCTTGCTTGTTACGAAAATCTCCCTTATTTAAGCCCTTGGTATCGACACTGTATCTCTTGTAACCGACTTCCCTTATCTCTCCTGCCATCTCGACCTTTCCGGAAAAACCCAAAACATAGTCCCTCATTCATCTCGCGACGCAGGTCTGTTCAATATCATAAATTAGTCTCCCCCTCTCCCAAGGACTCTGCAAATGACTTTTCTTTCATAAGCTTTTACTCTCTCTCTCTAGACCCCAAATACTGGCCCTTATATCTGGCTTTGTTTTTGAACCCCAGGACTTGACAGATGACACTAGATTGAAAAAGTACAGATAACTCAACTTCCCATGACATGGTCATCGAATCGGGAACAAAACCTTTTTCCAAAAGCATTTGTTTTTGCAACCGAGGACTTGACAGATGACACCAGATTGAAAAAGCACAGGTGACCCAACTTCCTATGACATCTCGAAAAACACATTATCCCCTTTAACACAGATAACTCCTTTTGTAATAACAATAGTAATTACTGGTAATAACCATAGTAATTTTTAGTAACAGCCATAGTAATTTTCGTAATTTTCAGGACACGGGGGACTCCTGGCCCCCTAGTGTCACACACACACACACACACACACACACACATATATATATATATATATATATATATTCCTGGCCGACTGTAGCATGGAAACAACGAAAATATTTGACAACCATATTGCTGTCTATGCTATGTATCCATACTCACGTTTCATAATCAGTGCACAAACGAAATTATTGCTTGCAAAAATTACGTCACATTATCTCGATATCTATGAAAATTAGCATCCCATGCACCAACGGGACTCGATCACTGATCCCTGGCGCCGATAAAGATACTAGTTTGAACGATTAAGTAAGGTCTCGTTGGTCACTCCATAGAAACCGTCATTTGACCAATGCATTTTGGTTACATGCTCTATTATGTGATGAATAAAAAGAAATTGAAAGAGATAATCAATGAATGAGTTACTTTTCCCATCTTTTTGAGCTGTGATTACTATAATGTCCATATTTCACGAAACAAGCGTGGATGCTACCAAACACAAATCAAAGGACCGCCTTAGCATAAACATGCATCGTAATTTGAACCAATCACTAAAATCGATTTCAGGGGAGATAAGAAAAAGTATTTTTTCTAAACATGTCAAGAAGTAAATTTTTAAATTCTCAAAATTTAATTTTTGAAATTGAATTTTTTAACCCGTTCTGCTGCATTGGTGGGTGGTCTGCGTGTTTGGTGCGTATATACATTTGTAGTCAGCGAGACCAACTCAAATACCGGAGAAACCCATGTTGAAAATTTCGTTTCCTAATAATAAATCTCACAACTTGATTTCTTCATCTAATAATCCTTGACTAAGAGGAAGCTAATTGCATTTTCAATTTCAAACATCTGTAGATTTCGATCATCGGGAATCTGTACGAAATAACTTTTCCAGACATCAAAGATAATCATGTAAAAAAAAACACGATGGAACACATATCTCATGAATCAAAGAACGTTTTTAGACAGTGTATACCTATTTCAGGCAACAGCTGAAATTATTCGTAGATAGCATCATTGTATCGGACTCTTATTCGAGTACTGGCCCCGCGACGCCCATGATAGAGAAGTGTAGCCAAGAAATAGCATAGAAAAGTACTCTGTTGACAAGTCTGTACTTAAACATATTTTCATTAAGATATATACATTACCTTGATAAATGCAGTCAAAAACCAGATAGCATAAATTTACATGAAAAATGAACACCGACTAAGAACTTGGTCACGGCCAAACCACTTTACGCACACTCGTAGTCATACGGTCACCGAATTTAAGCAACTTGAAGCCTTGTTAGTACCCAGATGGTTGGTCGTCTGGAAATACAAGATGGTGTAAGCATCTGAAGATTATACAGAGAGCCTCCTGAGGTGATCTCATTGCAACCCCCTTTTGAAAAGACTGCTCTTTACACTACGTTCAATAACACAAACCAAGAGCTCTTCCCTTCATTATCTCCATTGCACTCTCTGACTGGCCTGGCAGTGAGCAACAAGAGATGAATGAAAAAAATTAAGGGCTTTTTCAGAGTATTGACCTTGTAACAATAATTAATCAATCAAATCGGAAAGATCATTACATATTTGTGGGCGTTTTCAACAAACTGCCGAAATATTGTCTCGTTATCTTTCGTCAGAGTGAAAACTGAAAAACACTTAACATTTTGGGTGAATATTTCCGATACATCTTGAAGTTTTTTTTCATTTACGAATATCCAATAAATATGTGAAAAAAACATGTGTCATAGTCACCTGACCAACGATGTATAACAACACGCTTTATTGATGCGTGATTAATTAATAAGGTACTTTCCTCACAATTTGTTTGACATAGATAACTACTGATCAGAATTTTCAAAAAACAAGCTTAAACGCTCCAGGAAACAAACCCAAGGGACCAATATAGCATAGACGTACATTGTAAATTAAAACATCAGATAGAGACTCATTTCGAGAAAGGTATAAAAAAATCATTGTTTCTGGACATTGTAAGGGGCAAATGCTTCAAGATTCACCCTTTCAGCTCCATTGATGCAGCCTGTACCTTTAACACACACATAACAAGCCAACCAGAATCACTCAAAAACTGAAGAAACCTGTTTTTCTTTGTTCATAGTTTTGGTTGATGGTTTCTAACGAGACTGATTTGCAATATATCAAATATCTTCTCCAGTCATTAAATGAAATTTTTTTCAAATTATTAATTAAGAATTTCGAATTCAAAAGTGACTGAAAAACATTTGCAATGCATCGAAATGATTCATACAAACGTTTTTTTTGTTTTGTTTTTTTACTATTGTTCACATCTTAACATTACAAAAACTTTGTTTTTGTTCTTATCGCTTGTGAGCAATTTCAATTCGCTAATTGCTTATTTAGTTTTCATTTTATGCACGTCATATTTTATCGTTCTCTAACTTTTCACAATTCTAACATTGATATATCATTCTAATATGGTTTTACTGGTCTTAAATTGAGTTGCATCAATAACTTTCCTCTTCGTAATGGCCAAAATGGGGATCCACAAGTAAAGAAAAAAATCAATAACCAATGCATATTGATCAATCCTTACACAAGTGTTTAATCTTTTGGTGTTATACAGTTTCAGGGATGGTGGTAGAATATAGAAAAGTGATCGGTTTATTTGGAAGCAAAGGAAAAACAGATTCCTTCAAGATGGCGAATTGATTCCCCCTACAGACTTTCTGATCTGATATGAAACGATTATATCTGCATTCACTTCACTCAGCTGCCAGAACTGATTACATCAAGGTTAACTTCGTTATAGGCTGAAGTGCTTAACACGCTAAAATGTTGTCAATAGCAATAAATTCGAGGATCTATGATAATTTTCCGAAATTACCACAGGATTTCCATAGATTGAAATTGAATGATCAATAAAGTCATAAAAGTTTATGTTATTTTTGCTCAAATAAAACAAAATTTCCCCTTCCCACTTAACACTCATATCAACGGGGTTCAAATGAATGACATAAAACAGCTTCTATTTCTTATCAGATTTCACCCTTTCAGATCAGACGATGTTTGTAAGCGAAGACATTTTCCGACTGTCATTTTGATGGACGATTTTAATTTGCTTCAAACCCATCAAATATCAGAATATAACAAAAACATTTTCATTTTTTAGAATCGAAAGCACGTCTAGCACCGACCACGGTTACCGACATGCTGACTTACTGACAGACAAGCACACTGAAACATTCCTATCACATTTAGGTCTCTTCCTCTCTAATATATGTTTCAGAAATTTAGCGTCCATTGCATTTCTATCGTATTTATAGTCTGACTTTCTGGCTTCCTACAGACTTCTACTCCATAACTTATTTCATGTATACATATAAAAAGTATCTGACTATTAATAAAATCATTGTTATTAATACATTGTCATATTGCTGTTGATATCACGAATAACCAAGTCATTCATTCATTCATTTAGTACATCATTATCATTACTATTATTGTTGCTGTTGTTGTTTTTGCTGTTGTATTTATCCTATCATTGATACTAATCAGCAGTATCTTTTGTTGAATGCTATCATGGCAAAATCAAGTATTAAGATTTTGGCGATTTTGTGGCATTATTTTGAACAGGGCCTCAAAGACATCTAAGAAGGAAAAAGAATCTCACTACACTTTACTGAACTACTTGAGACTTGCTAATTAAAACTAAGCCCAGGGATGGACTATCATACATTGAAAACTATTCCCTCGTGAAGAATTCAACTTCAATAATATACGTTATAACTATATATATATATATATATATATATATATATATATATATATATATATATATATATATATATATATATGTATACGTTTCTGTTAACAATCACTGCTATCAGTACAGCTTTTTGCTATCTTAATGATGAAAAGCGAGGTTTCAACATTATAAACAAACTGGTGATGCAAATAGTAAGGCTGGAATCATACAATGAAAAATAAGTTCTTGATTTTGAATCATCACTTTCAAAAACATGTGGTAACTTAGTATCGTAATTCGGGACTGAATTCACTCAGAAAGTGCAAACCTATTCCAACGCTGTACACTAACTCAAAATCGATGGAAATCAGTTCCTATATAAACGACAGGAGGCAATTTTTTTCATCTTCAAAAATATTGATCTAATACTAGAAAGAATATCTAAATGCAGTGAAATTCCTGGATCAGCCTCAAGCTATAACTAAAATTCCCTTAATGCATTGCACATCTTTCTATAGAACGTTATTGAAATTCATTGCGAACTTTCAGAGATATTCTTTAACAAACACACATGACTGAATACCTACACATTTCCCGACTTCATTGGCAGATGTAAATAATTTGTAGATATTTATTAAACGTAGTGTAAATTATCATAAAGTAAAACAAGGGGGGACAAGGCAGAGAAAATATGTTCTTTGAAAATCTGCATTCAGAATCAAAGCTTTTATTTACATTCGACCATCAATCATCGTTCCTGGTTATAAAATGACATTAATAGCATCCGCTAAACTGTCTTTGGCCATAGATATGATATTTCTTTTCAAAACCATTGGAAGAATTTTCGAGGTTTGTTCTGTTACTTGTACACTTGGATGAAAATAATTGATTTAAATTGATTTGAAAAAATATATAAAGTGAAACTCAACCCATAAATCTATTGGATTTCTTCAATTTGAAAAGAAAATGTCTCCCACAGTCAATAATTGAACAACCGTTGCATTAACATTTGAGATAATTCAAAAGAAATTTCATTGAAAGATAAATCCTACTCATGATATCATTACCTTTTTCCATAGGAAGCAAAAAAACTACAATACAAAAGCAGTAAGACTCTGGAAAATCTAGATTTTAATAAAGTATGTTTGTCAAAAAGGTTTAAAAAGCTTCATTTTTTTTAAAGACAAACATTTTAGAAGAGGTCTAGTTGAGGACACGTAAAACAAGGGAGAATTGGCCTTGTGTCGAACTAAACTAGTGGATATCCAAAATAAAAGTTCAAATTGGTTCATCCTTTCCCTTACATTGAATCAATGCTGCTTAAATAAACTCATATGCAGATATATGATATCTGTGTGCACAATAAATGTACGACGTAATCTCGGCTATTCGTGTGCATTCATAAGGAGGATATTCTCCAGCAATGAGTGTTGCGTTTGAATGACATAAATATCGTCTCTCTTGACAAGTCTGTCAAAGCCATTCTTTATGAAGACTGAAAGCTTGGATTTAATTGAGGAAATATTTCAATGTACTCTTGTGTATTTCAGGTCTTAAACTAGTATTCACTCCATAATCTCATTGAAGACAGATCTCCATTTCGGATCCTATACACAATGTTTCTCCCTCCTGACGCTATCACTCTTTTGTGAGGTTGCCAAATTAAATAGAGTTATACCTACACATAATTCCGGTTGGTTGATTGAGACATTCACTAGGTAAATTAGTTTCTGTGACATGAATGCCTTAATATCAAATCTAATAACCGATAGACACTTTCCTTAGCTAGAGAGCTTCGTCTTAATTCAAGCAGAGGAGCCTTGTCTGAATAGAAGTTCACTTAGTCCAGATAACAACTTATAGGCTAATTGTTGTTTGATTCGAACGGGAAAAGCTGTGGTAACTTACAGATGATTTGACGAATGGGTTTCAAGTCTAGCTCACTCCAATATGACTTCAGTATTACTTTGGTATTCGGAACTGCTAACCAAAATTGATACCATATTTTTTCAGTAGTCAGGTTGGTTTGGATGGTTCGCTAGTTGACTATATATGTATCACGTGTAGACACTACATCTGTGGAAGTTTTGTATGTTTTTTTTTTTACTTTTTCAAAATTACCCTTGAGAAATATTTTAGTAAAGTTTTTTTCTTAATGCTAAATTGTTCCCAGTTGATATTCAGTTGTATTCACGTCTGTTTTGTGACAAGTCGGACTTTATCGTGATTCAACAACAAACGATAGAAATAACTTATTCATTCATCATTCATTTTTTCAATTTTTCAATTTTTCAATTGATCACCAAGATACAACATGCTGCCAAAAAATTGATCATCGGATGTTTTCTATGGAGTAAAAAACCGAAATTATTATTCAATCCAGGTATTTTATTAGTGTGAGTGGCATAACGGTCACTGGTGTGGATAATAGAATCGACATGCTGAGTCTGAGCTCTAACTGAGTTCAATCTTATGTTCACTTTGCGTTATTGCCATTGAGAAAGAAATCAACTAGCCTCCTCAGTTAAGGAGAAAATAACAGAGCAGACGGGACTCTTCAAGGACAGGGGCCAGTCAGTGTAGAAGAATGACGATATTGAATTTTAAACCAACTCATTAGAAAATAGTCTTGAGTTGTAAGCTCAATAAGTCTCTACCTTCTCATTCACTAATATGACCATACAATTCTCATAAGAAGAGTTGGGAAAGTCTTTTTTTTCCATCAGTGGGTCTAAAATATCTCGGGGTGATAGTGATTTTATCAATGGAGAATCCTTGACTATTTACTATGGAGACGGAGAAAAATATTTTTGATCAAAACCACTGCAGGAACCACCCCAGGGCCATAAATGACAGAATGAAGTAGTAATTTCATAAGTCAAACAGAGTGTATAGTCATGAACTATTAGAGTAACAAACACCAAATGATGGGATAAGCAATTCAAGTTCTATTCTGTTTACGACTTCTGATACTGTGAATATATTTTGTGTCACTTGTTTGAGTCGAATACTTCAACTTCCAGCCATCATAGTTAAATAACAATGTTTCTTATTAAATTGACCATCCTTGTTCTTTGCATCGATTCCACTGGAGTCTTCATCTGTTCGGTCCGTCTTCAATTAGTTGGTCAGTCAGTGGGTTAGTTGGCTATCGGTAATAAACCTATAATCAAGTTGTCCAGTCTTTTTTGGCTTCCGTCTCTTCTGGACCGTCAGAGCAGACAGTCGTCTGTTCTCGTATCGCCCAATCTTCGGGTCAGCTGCTGGCTGCGTATAATTTTGCCATGTCCAGTCAGTCCACTTTCCCCTTGCCCCTTCCCTTCGTTTGGCCAAATATCCTGTCCATCCGACCCTCTCATCTTCCCCTGTTTCTTTTTTGGGGTCTGCCAATCTCTTCATCTTCATCAGAGTATATTCAGCCCTCTTTACTTCCCGGCGACTAATTCATCACACATCAACTGTAATGAAAATGTCACCCAGTACGAGAGAAATTTCAATTATTTTTAACCACTCAAACAAACTTTCCAAATTCATACATTTGGCTTTAAAAAAAAAAATCTGCATTACTAACAAAAAAATGGATAGCTCTAAGAGCGATTACACTTAAAGTGCAACAAAAGTATTTTTTTCAATTTCTCAAATGCTCCTGTATCATTTTCAAGTTCATGTAATGTTTTTAGTTCGATATCAGTATATGCTTGAAGAACGTCAAAGTTGAAATCCAACCTACTTAAGGGGCTTGAGGGGCTCAATCTCCAGTTTTTGAATCGGTCTTTACCTCCTTGAGAGGTTACCTTCCGAGGACTAGAGTGCTAAGTCAGCTTTGTTACTTCACCCATAAGTGAGGTTCAGAATAGATTGATTCGTGACTTCCTAATCCCTGATGTTTGCGGTATCGTCAATTTGCATCCCCCCGGAACATTGCAAAATCCATCAACATTACTTCACACTGTAGTTGGTGATGTAAGGTGATCAGAATACTTTCCACGATTTTCTCGAGAACGTAAAATATAAGACTATCCTTTTAGTATTTTAGATAAGCGTAAAAAGGTAAGGCTATTTTATATCAATACAAAGATCCGCTTCTACTTTGCAGTTTGTCTGTTGGAGATTTGTGATTTGTCTGTGTTTCAATCACTTGGAAATTTCTTAGAAAAATAGTCGAATTAGACAAAGAAGAAGAAGAAAAAGAAGAAGAAGGAGAAGAAGAAGAAGAAGAAGAAGAAGAAGAAATAGAAGAAGAAGGAGAAGAAATAGAAGAAGAAGAAAAAAAATAGAAGAAGAAAAAGAAGAAGAAGAATAAATAGAAGAAGAAAAAGAAGAAGAAGAAAAAGAAGAAGAAGAAATAGAAGAAGAAGGAGAAGAAAAAGAAGAAGAAGAAATAGAAGAAGAAAAAGAAGAAGAAATAGAAGAAGAAGAAGAAAAAATAGAAGAAGAAAAAGAAGAAGAAGAATAAATAGAAGAAGAAAAAGAAGAAGAAGAAGAAAAAGAAGAAGAAGAAATAGAAGAAGAAGAAGAAGAAGAAAAATAGAAGAAGAAAAACAAGAAGAAGAAGAAAAAGAAGAAGAAGAAATAGAAGAAGAAAAAGAAGAAGAAGAATAAATAGAAGAAGAAAAAGAAGAAGAAATAGAAGAAGAAGAAGAAGAAATAGAAGAAGAAAAAGAAGAAGAAGAAGAAGAAGAAATAGAAGAAGAAAAAGAAGAAGAAAGGGCTGTTCACCTACCAAGTCGTATTAGCTTTCAAGTCATGGCTGGACTGTCAGCTGGGATAATCCGGTATAATTCACTTTCGTCTTTCTTTGGGAACCAATCTTGAGGAGATTAGACCAAATATCAATCCACTCACTTCGAGTGATCAACAGAAGGTTTAGGTTTAACACTCTAGTTTTCACAATTCAATGCCTGGCTTCATTGATATTTATTTGCAAAATAAATGAACGTGATACAATCAAACAAGTTCCACAAACTAGACTTGTAAAAACAACCTTTATTCTACTAACGGCACTAATGAGTCCCTTATGTTTTGTCGATAAATTTTGGACTTGTGTGTCTTTGGTCAGTGAGTTAAAAAAAATTATGCAAAACAAAAAGTGGACGTTTCATTTACAACCCCCTAGCTCCATTGATTCGGCCTTTGATAGATAAATAGTCAGACAGACAGACGGATAAACAGACTCGTTTGAAATCTGAAGTCGACATTTTGTGACAGTTTTGGTTGAACGTATCCAATATATATGAGGGGGAGAATATCAGGAGGCAGAGATGAAATTAGTTGAGACAGATTAGTCAGAAAAAGGTTGATATGATCGGGATTCAAACAAGAAAATATTGGTTGGGGAATGACCAAATGAAATGAAAATATCTGAAGACAATAAGGGAAGTGGTCTTCAAGGAAAATTCTGGTACAAGTACAGAGTTGACTGCAGTAACAACAACAACAACATCCACTCCATCAACAGCAACAATGCTATAAATAAACAGATGGACAGACAAGCATCGATTTATACATAACCTCCGTCTAACTTCCTTAAAAGAGGAAATGTTACGTCCAAATCGATTCAGACAGACTTAGTAGATCATTTCAATCCACTTAGAATGTAACAGATTTTTACATGCCAACTGCAAACTGAATAATTTGTTTGTCACATCTTTTGATTTGCACTGCATAAATTTGAATTTGATTGGAGTAGTTTAAAATTTGGTTTCAGTGTTTCGAAATTTGGTTCCCTAATTTATTACTTCACAGGAATTACTTTTAGATTTCCACAGGGAAAAGTAGAAGAATGCATGCATTCAATGGGTGCAAATTTTAAATTAATCACTGTCCATTATCAATGTTTTTGAAGGATGTAGTCACAAGTTTTGCAGGAAAAACTAACCTAGTTGGCCTCTTGCAGTCATGTAACTAGCCCTACAGATAAGCAAAAGCCACTTACATTGGCCATTGCAACCAACGTAATAACTGAATAGCAAGCTACTTACAACACTCATCTTTACTTATTGTTGACTGAATACAGCGAAACACCTTCTGACTCTCACCACTTCTCACACACTCCCATTCTCTAATTGAGAGAGCGTAGTCAGTCTCGCTCAAGGCTATGAGCATCCTAAAATCAATCAAAATATAATTGGACTTAAATAGAAAATGAACTGACAACCACCCGGACCCTCAATGTGAACATAACAAAAATAAGACAGGAGAGAATTCATAATTTGAGAACATCGATGCCTTTTTCTTTTTTTCTTTTTTTTTGCAGTCGTCAGTTTTTACCTTGAAAGAAAAAGTTTATACAACTTCTACAAGGAAGTAAGCACTGATTACAAACGAACATAAAAAATTCACACATTTGACCAAAAATGCAAACTTTTCATATAATTTGACTCACAAAAAAACAAGAACTTGATATTGTTTGGATCTACCTATTAAAATTCCCATGTCATGTGCAAAGCGTCCATTGTTGGGCGTAAACTCAAACTGATCTCCACAACAATGTCTTCAGAGACTTGCCTTTTGACTATAAAGATAAGAAATATTATGTGTTACTTAATCCTGCAGATAAAAACCAAATTTATTTTAGTCTGGCAGAGGATAAAATTAGGAGAACAAAAACAACTTCAATAATCTGGCATGTGATTATAGCTGGAGACAGCGGGACCTGACCGTTAGCTCTTTGAAGCACTTATCTTCACTCCTTATTGGCCAGACACACCACCTGGCCCACAATTCCTTTCTCTATTGGAGAGACTGTGATCGATCTCAGTTCAAGGCTTTCAGGATCCCAAAATCGATTAAATCTCTTCGGACTTGAGTAAAAGATGAAGAGACCAGCATGAAACTTCTTTGCTATTAAATATTAAGATAACAAAATGAAGAAATAATCGACAAGAAACGAATTTATAACATGTAGTTATTTTGAAATTGAATGCTATACCAAAAAGATGATGGTCTGCATTTTCATCGGGCATTAAAAACAAAAGGATTGACCAGTGATTTAGCAGTACGACAATACTTTTTTTCGAGTTTCAGAGTCGTACTAAAGATGCTGATACACCAGGAAAAAATGTATTGGACTCATCGTCAGAAGAAATGTGAGAGTGAAAAATCGTATTGTTTTTCTTTGTTTATTTCTTTGCTTTGATTCTATACAAAGCAATGGTCCGTTGTGTTGATGACCAGAATGTCAATAGGTTAAGAAAACTGATGATAAGTAGTGAAACAACAATTAAGGAAAGATGGACTTGTGCCAGTCTCATCTTCAGATGTTCGGGTTTTCTGAGATTTTGCAAAGAACTGAATGCAATTATATTCCTCTGCTCTATTGTATGCGTCTGTCTCTTTCGATTCAGCCACGTGTATGTACATCGGGTCACAAGAAGCATTTTTATGAACCATTAACTATTCAGAAGATATCACTTCTTCTACTACGTAAAAGAGATAAAATATTAGATAAAAAGACGAGTGATGGATGCAAAATCCCGTGGAATTTGAACAGTTCCTCGGGGAAAAGCCAATAGATGATAAATTCCCATTACTGAAGCACTGAGTAAGAACTTCTAGAAAAATCAGCAATTCGATATATATATATATATATATATATATATATATATATATATATATATGGGGGTGGGGGTGTAGATATATGTGTGTGTATATATATATATATAGGAAAATTTGAAAAAGAAAAAGTCACTGTTTTAGGTAGATATTGAAAAATATATGAATTGTTTGTGTTGTTTTTCTAGATACAGTTTATATTATCTCGGGTTCTATAAATCTACAAGTATTTACCTACTTGTATGTACATGCAAGAATAAATTTACTACTTTACTACTCATATTTACCTGGTAGTATCAATATGCAAATATCTATGTTCTAAAATCAACCTGTTAGTATCATTGATGTATCATTGTTCTCGCCTTGTGCCCTCTTCGAGGATATCAGGAAGTACACACATGAAATTGTAAGTAAGACACATTTCCGGCTCGCTTGGTATGTTGATGCTCCGTTCAACTTGAAGAGTCCTGGTATTCTGAATAGTCCTCCATCTAAGTCCGGATTAGGCTTCATGTTGCTTAACTTCGGTTATTTCAGGAGAACCTGTGTTGGGAAGGGAGGTTCCTCTATCGTAGTCCTTGTGCCTGGCGGAGAGACATTGTTTACTATTTGGAAAAATCTTTAGTATGAATCAACAGCAGATCGAACCTCAGGTATGAATATTCGTATGTTTATATCAGCATGCATCAGGAACAACAACAAATGAACATGTGAGACAAACTTTTTACAAATAGTCCAAGATCCAGGCCAAGATTTATTGGAAAGTGCAAAAGGTTTCAGGATATTCTTTTGTTTGTACATGACATAAGTCATATGAAAGTGGGTCTTAAAAAGTCTAGCAAAAATGTATGAGTGGGTATGCTTATTGCAATGTGGCAAATACATGATAGCCTGCCAACCATCCTGATGGTGTAATAACACACACACACACTCACACACACACACACACACACACACACACATTGCTTTCTTTTGAGTCTCACATCTAGAAGAAAAAAAATATTCACCAACTTTTTCTACTGTTTGAGGTGAATAAATCTGTCCTGGCTCTCGGCCTTACTTGTTTACAACCCGATAAAAACATGCCAAAAAGTACTGGATCACTGACTATTCCATACGTACTTGAAAAAATTTTACATGTTCCCAACATAAAATATCTGTTTATTTCATTTTATCTTTTTAGAGGTTGTTTCCCCATTTGCCATTGTAAGATTTACGATTCTATAATCTTCAGCATCGAAATTTGCACAACGAGTCTTGCTATCGTACAAAAACAAATGAATCGATATTTATGTCTTTTAATACAATATATTGGCAACACGAATAGTGTGACAGTTAGCACGTCTGTCGATACACGTATGAGGCCCCGGGTTCGATTCCCTGTATGAGCAAAATATCTGAATGAGTTGTGCCCTCAACAATTGATTGAGTACACTGCAAGCTGTGTGATCAAAGGGGAAGTATCTATTCGATGGACATGAATTCGTGTAAAACGTAGAATGAATAAGTGTACCTTCTATCTCCAGATTATGTCACGTTCTCAATTTTGCTGTTTTAGCTCAACTCGTTCGGATAAATACAATAGTATTCAAACAATAAAGAACATTGTTGTTTCTTTGAAGAACAGAAGATATTTTGGTCATGTCTGAGACATGTTAAGTTCGAAGCTGAACGATTATTTAATTCGATGTTGGTTTCTCTCGGTGCTGGAATTTATAAACAACAAACAAATTTTATGTCACAAAGTAAATGAGAATATTAAATTGTCCTCTTCTCTCTCTGTTTTTATCGTTCGATATAATCCAGAGTTTCCCAAACTGGGTGTCATGGCACATAATTTTTAGATGTATCGCAAAAAAAAAAAAAAATAACTAGAAACCATCAACCAAAACTGTCACTACAACTGTCAGCATACGTTTTTTTCCCATGGTCTGGCTTGCTAGTTGGCCATGTGGGTACGTTTCACACGTACAGACTGCACCACCTGAGCTAGAGTGTGGAAATTTGAAATTCACTCATTATGTCTGTAAAAAACTTTTTTTTTCTTTTGATTTTCCCCTCAACGGGTTTCCCAGTTTCGCTGACTGTTGTGTCAGTTGGCTTTGTGTCAGCTCTATTTCATATCGACTGTATTCCCGACTGATCAGTCTTTGTGCCTCTGGTCACATAAGGTAATAATATCACCTTTTTTGCTTATTTGAATCTTGACTCAACTTCACTGATGCATTTGCCAAGAAACGGGCCACTTGCCTCTTCACTGTTACTCACAGATGATTGGCTCCTTGGCTCAATGTTTACAATATGGCTTCCAACTAGAAGTTGACTTACAGACCTTGACCATAATAGAATGGGCCAATGCCTTCGTTACCTGAGCCAGATCACTCATTCACTTGGAATATATATTAAAAGAGATGTAACACTCCCGAATGCCGGTAGCCAAGCAGTGTAATAACCCTGTTCTCTGCAGCATTAGTACCTTTTTGATAATAAGTAACCAAAAAAACAATAGCAAAAAGAACATAGAAGTCTTAACGAAACAGAGAAACGTATGATATGTGATGACTGGAAAGGGGGATGGAAGGCTGATACCGCAACAAATGTAACAGATCTACTTCATCACTTCAAAAAGAAAGCTCCTGCGCATGCTCAGATTGGATCAGTTATGGTGGGTAGCGTATGCGCTGTGTGAACATTTTAAACAGAAAAAATCCACCAGGGACGAAAGAGATTTTGCAGAGGAGCAAGTTAAAAATTTCAGACTGATCCACTTTATATATAAGTTTCTTTCGGGATTATTTTCAAAGAAAGTAGTATCTTGGACTGCATGAATTTTATGAAAAGTCTAAAACAAAACTTATTCTTCAGCGTTTTTGCAAATTTAGAAAATATGTATACATATATGTGTGTGTGTGTCAATGTGTATGCACCTCTGTGTGTGTGTGTGTGTGTAAATCCTTCAAATTTGTTTTATAAACTCTGCTTCAATTGTCAGACAGACAAATGTTTATTGCTCAAAGGTGAAAGTGATGGAAAAAAATTCATCTCATTGAAATTAAATGGAATGTTTATCTTCAAAATGTGAATCAATTTGCGTCGGAATCGTGTATCGTTCGTATGACAATAATAAGAGAATGGATTCATTACTTTATCTTTTGTCTTTATTGTTCTTTACAAACGGTGATTCTTTTCCTACCTGAGTCTGATATAATATTACATGGTATTAATTGGATTTTAAAATCGCCTCCTACGCTTTGATTCAACGTATGGAAACACATTAACTCATTCAGAAACACACACTCTCCAATCTGCAAGAACACATGCACAAAATGCTTTCATAGACACTCACATAGAGGTGTGCACCTGTGATAGACTTTATGGATGAACTTGTCACATATATAAAAACGATTCCTCGTACTCCAACGCAAACCGATCGCCAGACTCTCATTTAGAACACATATAAATTGATGCAGAGTTTTAAAATCATCATCATCATCATCATCATCAGCATCATCATCATCAAGCATTTTACGTCATCTGTGGAACCAAAGTCTTTACCAACTTCTCCAATGATAATTTCATGGTCATCTTGGTTCTAGAATGTAGTGACCATTTGAACTCCCCTTAACTGTTTACTCCCCCTACCCCGGCTTGAGAGCCCAGTTTGCCATGCTATTTTACTTCCGGCTGTGATCTAATGAGACACGCACGCATTATCAGTAGCAGTATAGATTAAAAGAGAGTGGATCCTTTCGGTTGCAGGCTCTATTCAAGCAGTTGCCCCACTTCTTTTAATTGTTTATTCGATTAACGCTATCTTGGCCAAATTATAAATCATCTGCGTACAGATAGGAGGTCAGTCCAAATGGAGTTTTACAATAATATGAAGAATTTATGAATATTTCAGTCGGATAATGTATCAACTACTTGATTATATATATATATATATATATATATATATATATATATATATATATATATATATATATATATATATATATATATATATCATTATTATTATCATAATTAATGCTCCCTTACTCAGGTTCGATGACTCTTTAAGTAAGGTTATAAGGTTATTCGTTAATCATAAGCTTAGGCAATGCTCTTCCAACTTTGGAATAGAGCACTCTGGTGGATGGGGAATTATGCTTGAATAAATATATCACTTAAATTCTACCTTACTGATCAGCCAGTTCTACGTAGGCAGAGGTAAAATGCCAGCCTCTGTGTCTGGATGAAATGCTTTGGCTTACGGAAAGAAATCGGTAGAGATTGGTCCCTTAATTGGATTGCCACAGCCGGCTCTTTAAATGATCTGTAACTGCTTATAACACCTAGTACATCCAGTTGGTCATCCTCCACGGTACTGACCAGATTTGATGTTGCTAAACTTCCGCAATCGTTCAAGAGCCGGTGTGTCCAAAATGATTCGGCTGTAACTGATTTGAACAATATGACCTATAAATTAGCCAATGAAAAAATATTCCTCAAAACACACGCACTAATGTCATTGGGAGTTTCATGAACACATTTCTTATACTCCAAGCTTTTGGTAAAATAGCAGGATTGACAGGGCTCACAAGCCTTTGGGAAACCAGTCTAGGAGACAATTACTCAGAATTCAAAACAATCACCCCAGAAAATGTTGGCAACAGATGAGTCTGCTTAACCATCACCTTCCCAGATCCAACGTGACTATACACTCGTCATTTGAGGAATTAATAAGAGCTCTTGTCCAGCTCTGAACCTGAAATGACTGCTGTGGCTGCTACAGATGATGATAATGATGATGATATTTTTCTGCCTCTGGGATGTGAAAGATCTTGGTTTCAGGAGGTCTTCAGGAACACTTCGACCATTCCTCTCCCTCCTGATACCATTGACACATTCCGTCAATTTAACGCTCCATTAGGGATGTTTTGATTCTGAATGATTTTTGCTAAGCAGCCATCCTGACTAGACAGCATTTCGATAATAATTCAATGATCTAAACAGAGACTTACAAGTGAAGAGAAAGGTGAATCTAATTGATCGTTACTAATCGTTTAACCAAGCAAGATAGGATGATTGGTAATTCATTAAGGAGAGCGCCACAATTTACAAACAATCTCACACACTCACATACGGACGCTTTTATACATACAGAACGAGAGAGAGAGAGAGAGAGAGAGAGAGAGAGAGAGAAGGCAAGAGATAGCGGGGATACTATTTATTTACTCACCCACCAGAGCAAAATGCGACACAAGGTCAGAGCTTCAGGTGGGTATATTAGGACACACCCATCAAAAAAATCTCCAGCCGACGCGACATTCATTGCTGAGCAACTGTGGTAGCTAACACAGCTGCAGTCACGGAAGCATCTGGACGAGCCCAATCCGTCCCTTTAAGTGCAATGGGACGGTGCTGCCAAAAGGGCCACAGATCCCCTGCAGCAAGGCCGAGTAATAGTGGGATAGCCCAAGAACGAGTCCAAAGACTCCCAATGCGCATAGCAATGCGACAACTCAGTATAATCTCATTGGCCAACGCATTACACCGGTGCACTCGGTCTTTGACACTCACCACAATACAATCTTCGGTCCATTATATATTTATACGTATATATATATATATATATATATATATATATATATAGATAGATATAGATATAGATAGAGAGAGAGATAGAGAGAGAGAGAAAGAAATCAAATATTTTCATTGACACTAATGGGGTGTTGAGAGAAAAGGCTTGAATATTAACATAAAAGTGAAGAAACACAATAATGAATAAACTTTTGATTCAATTAAGGAAATGATATTTGGAAACAGTCGTTGAAGATTTATAAAAACTACGGGTTACAATAAAAAAACCGAAAACTGAATATCTTTAAATAAATTGTAATTAATTTCTTGTCAGATTATTTACAATGAAATAAATTTCTCTGACAAAAATTGCTTCCACAAACAAGTATTATAATTGAAATAAAGAAACTAAAAAAATACGATTAGAATAATTGTTGAACCAAGTCTTATCATTAAAGCTCTGTTTCGTCACCCAATAGAAAACGTCATTTGACAAATGTTTTTCCAGCAACGTACCTTGTTAGGGATGACCAATTAAAGATAGAAAAGAGATGTGATCTGTGAATAGATTACTTTTCATGCGTTTTGTCGAACAGTGATCACTGGAAAAGTTCCGACTTCACATAGACAAAGAAAATATCAGTTTAGCATAAAATTACGTCGCAAATTGAATCACACCATTAAAAAAATCTATTTCTCCATTGTTGCAACCAGTATGCATGATGCTCACATAGCCAGTTAGCCATCCAGATTCACAGGAATACCAACAAAACCTATGATAACCGTTTTGGTGACAGTTCTGTTTGACAGTTGCTAGCAATAGTCATTTATTAAGCATAGCTTAGTTTGGCACAAGGCCATTATGGTAGTTAACTCGATGATGACTGAGCTCACTCGGCTGCCAAATTGTATTTGCAGAACATGTTTGCTAATTACTACCCTTTGGTAGGCTGTTATATCTATTACTTAGCTTAGTTGTTCCTCAATCGTAAGCCTTCTTCGGGTGTTGTTTTGCCAATTTTAGTCATTTTTAGGACCATTTTAGCTATTGATAACAAACTGTACTTAAAAACATTGTAAAAAACAAACAGTTAATATATCATTCATTGATCTGAATGGATATTCTTTCAATGGCGTCTCGAATTCTCCTCCTTCCTTTTTCTGTCGTTTACATAAACGAAAAAAGTCTTATAGATATGTGTGGACACATCCAAGATTAGAATACAAAATCAGGAACCTGTTTGATGGATGTTTTGTTGACTAGGGTCAGGGTTCCCTCTGAATCAGTGCTGGTGTGTGCATGCACACAGATTTTGTATCCAGCACACGAAAGAAATGAATGTATTGCATCTTCCCCGTCGGGTAATACGGTAAATGTAAGGATTGTTGATCTCTTGATTCATTTCACATGTTTACATTGTCGTGCTTTTGACACTTTCTTCGGGGTCACAAATTAGAGGAGGCAGATTCAATATGGCTCGCCTACTTGAATGGCAACAAAGAGGTCTCTTAGGAATCGTGTCGTCGAGATAAGTTATCTGACACTTGCAGGTGAAATGATACATTTCGACTCGGAAAGTGTCTCTTTGGAAGTCAACTAAAGACCCTTTGGATTAGTAGAAACTAGGGAATATACAGATGAATGAATAGATAAACTAGAAAACACTCAACAAACAGTCTTGATGCAGTGGAGATAACTGTAAAAATCAGGTATATGTATTGAATCGTGTTCATCCATCTATCGGTTAATACATACTATATCTCCAAAAGTACTCTTAGAACTTCAATGAAATTTCATGGGTACAAGGCCAATGGGCTATGGATGGAGTGATATAATTTTACAGTGGATTTGGGTCCTTACCTGTACCGTATCCACATGTCAACACCATACAATATCCCGGAAAGTTCTAGATAGATTTCAATTCCATTGAAGCGTGGGCAATGGGCTGAAGCAGAATGGATTAATCTTTGGTGCAGATCATAAAATCATTTTAACAGTTACCTTTCCTACATCGTCCTTGCACTATCTTGGCAACTTTCCAATTAATTACAATGATATCTTGTTGATGGGTGGATCAGCGACTGGGGAAGGATTTGGAGATTGATCCAGAGACCTCCCCACGTCGTCACTATACGTTGTCTTATAAGGGTTTAGACAGATCGATGCGTCCATCAGCCAAGCAAAAAGAAGAAGAAGAAGAAGAAGAAGAAGAAGAAGATAAGAAGAAGAAGAAGAAGAAGAAGAAGAAGAAGAAGAAGAAGACCAAGAAGAAGAAGAAGAAGAAGAAGAAGAAGAAGAAGAAGAAGAAGAAGAAGAAGAAGAAGAAGAAGAAGAAGAAAAGCAACTTGAATTGAATGGCTTGCATCACAATTGGTCCTCTGTTTAACGCTTGGAGATGACTAGCTGCAGAGGTCGAGGGAGTGACGGGAGGGGCATGTTGAATGTAGACTACAATAGCCTAGGGATTCCTTTGTCCTAAGCGTGGACAGGACTGCTCCAAACAGATATTACAACCAGCGTAAAGCGAGAGGGTGAAACAAACATATTCTTGGAAGAAAAACGCAATCAAAGGGCCCAATTGAGGGCTCCAAAGATCAACTAATAACAGGTAGCTCTCTCTGACTATCATTCATCATTGCTTGGATATTTCTGGTCAAAAAAGAAGTAATTTTGCAAATCTTATATCTAATTCTTACTGATAGGTGGAATAGCAAAGGTGGGGTTGTTATTGTCTAAGAATATCTTTGATCACCTCTCTGCTTGTATTTTCAAATAAAATGAATCACGTGATAGAAATATAATTACAATATAATCCATTGCCGTCTCAGGATCAGCCTTGGCGTAAAAAAGATGGAAATCTCACTTTTCCCCCAGTGGGATGTGAAACAGTATTGAAAACCTTGCACTATTTCCCCATAGGATATCATTGATGACAGCATTGGACACGAATTCTCCTGAACATTAATAGATGGCTCAATTATAGCCACACCTTGACGAGTAATTAATGGCAGAATGATAGCAGATTCTACCCACAAAATTGATTAATTGTTTGATTGATAATCACTTCAATCAGGAGATGCTAGCAATGGTTGCAGGCTCCACCCTTCGTAAAGATAGACAGTTGTAAAAGTACAGAGACATACCATAAGTAAATAAACACATTTATTTTACTTTAAGTAGATTTGATATTTGATAAGGACACGTCTGATAAGTCACTTAATAGAAATGGTTAAGTGACCAACGTGTTCCGATAGAATACTGTGCTGAGAATAATGCTGAGTTCTCTAATGAAGGAAGAAAGGTTAAATACAACAGTCAAAGTAATTAATTGAAAGATGGTTACAGAATAATTAAAAAAACAAGAATCTGAAAGCGAAAACACTCCAGAAGACAAACTCGATGAATTGCAGGATGTGACATGAAGATGGTTATATAGAGGAAACCTGAAGAAGGAGAGAAAGTGAGTCCCCACTTGATAGAAACCGAGACCCATGCCATTAGAATTAATTTTGTAGAGGCTAAAATGACAAGACACGTGAGAACAACGAATGCTGAGAATACTGAGTTCAGGAGTATTGAAGAGACTTGCTGCCACTTGATCTCCAGCAAAAGTCATCAGTCGTGTAGACAAAGCACTGTAAATGGTGATAAACATGGAACAATCGACAATATAGGAAGATTATACAGCAAATAGATCCAGAGGGAGAATAAGAACAAAATGTGAAATGTGTGCAAATGACTGATTTTCAATCGTATAATTCAATGTTTTATCCATAAGTCTGATTATGTCTTAGAGAATGAAACAAAATTATCCGGGATATTTAGACTCAAACAGATCACCCAATTCAGGCCAGAAGAACATATGTAGTTTTTAAGAAGAGAGAAAAGCCTGTTCTAGCAGGCTACCGGGCTTAGCTGAAAGAAAGTTGAAAACTAGATGTATGAATAAACATTACCAGAAAACGATACAAAGTGGAAAATGAAGGTGACGGTGGTGCAAACAGAAATCAGAACCCAAGGAACAGTACCGAAGAACCTACCAAAAAGATTGAAGGAATTGAGATCCGAAGAAGGAACCGAAACCATCTTGGAACAGCGCTTAAGAGAATTCTTGGGAGAGTCTTAAAGTAATGAGGCGACTTACTGTCACTGGATTTCCTATTAAAGCCATCAGTCATTGCTGTTATGAAATCTTGAAAAGTACTAATAATATAGAAATGAACAAGTGTGAAATGTCAAAGTGATTGTTTTACCAAGAAGCAATTGGAATCGTCCCATAAATCTTTGTATAAGAATTGAAAGATAAGGAAAATATGGAGAAAATTTGGAACTCTACGGACAGCACCATTTTGGGAATCGGCTAGAATAGAGAAGAAAGTGAAAATTTTCCGATTAGCCTTGCTGTCACTTGATTCCCAGCAATGCCAGCTGGATGAAACCGCAGGAGAAATCATGAAACAAGAACCACTCAAAGAAGTAATGATAAAACAAGCGACCACGCCGCAAAAAATTATTCTCAAGGATTTGCAATTAGAACTTATGAGAATATACTGATTGAACAAACTCTGATTAGTAACAATAATATTATCAGGGAGAAAAGAATTATGATACAAATAAGAAACACCGAATTGCAATGACCGAAATTTTCTGTGAACTTAGATATATGTCTTTCAGGCAGCTGTTCAATATCTTTTGATACTCAAGCATCTATAATGATGATTGTAGTTACTGATTGACTGACAGGCGGACACATCAAAATGCAAGTAATGCATCAATAATCTGGATTTCGATTCTCTTCATCTAAATCTTGGTGAGATTGTTTGCATTTGCAGGTCAGAAGTTTTCATTTGATGACTTTCAAGAAAATATGTATTTTATAAAATTTGTATTAATACAAAAGGTATTTTTGACAAATTAAGTCATATTTCATTTATAAATGTTGTAATTCATTTCCTAGGAGGATATAAAGGTTTGATATTTTTTTTACTCAATTTTTGATGGAAATTCGAAAATAATGAGGGCAACACTGCAGTTGGTGACTCAGAACTGCACTGAGGGCAACGGGAGGAGCAATGTTAGGAATGTCTGTAGCACAGAAAAATATCCACAGGAATCTGAGAAGGGACCACGATGAAGGATTTCAGACAAGTAATCAAGCATACAAAATGGAGATGGGCAATGTACATCGCAACGGAGACGGGCATGAGATGGAGCAAAAAGA
Organism: Thysanoteuthis rhombus; assembly: GCA_963457665.1. Taxonomy (NCBI): domain Eukaryota; kingdom Metazoa; phylum Mollusca; class Cephalopoda; order Oegopsida; family Thysanoteuthidae; genus Thysanoteuthis; species Thysanoteuthis major. Next base: position 30,468,769 of record OY735224.1, read on the forward strand.
CAACCAATTGGTGCCGGTAGGACAGTATCCGCCGTAGGTAAAAACAAGATAGTGTGATGAGATTGAAAGGTTTTCCAGTCAGACATGACAGAGGTTAGCACAATCACGCTTTTCATGAGAAGAGTTGGGAAAACCCTTTGTCAAGCTGTGGACTGATGATGATGATGATGATGATGATGATGATGATGATGATGATGATGATGATGATGATGATGATGATGATGCATCTATACTGCTTCGGAGCAATATTAAGGGAGACATGAAAACTAACTATAATAATTTCTCAAGTGTTTCTAAATCAGATATATTTTTGTTGAGGAGATGTGGAAATCTTCAAAGGGCTTTCTATAGTCGGAGCAGAAAGGAATGGTGAATTCAACGGGAAAATAATGGCGAAATATGTAACTCAACACTTCTTCAGTTTTTTCATTTTAAGTCTCGTTGCAGTTGTTTTTATCATTAACTTTGTTCTTCTCCAAGTCAGTCGCCTTTAGCTATTTATTTATGGATTGATTGAAACAGGGAAATGCCGGCAGACAAAAATGATGTCATGCAAAAGAAAATGCTGGTTGACAATCATTGAGGGCTAAAAATTACGACATGGACAGAAAAGGAAAGAGACGAGAGTGAAAGAGAAAAAGAAGACGGTGATGGAAGAGGGGAAGGAAGTGACGATGAAGGATGATTGTAAGTGAAAAAGTCAAAAAGAGGTAGAAAGAAATATGATATAAGAAGAAGATCAATTAAAAGGTGTTGAAGAAATTCTGATAAAATGTAAGATTCTGGTTTCCTAATCACTAACTCTGAGGCTGATATTCCAAAGGCTTTTGATGTGAAACGTTCAGTAAAGAGACTTGTTGGCTATTTTCACTTTCGTTCCAATTGATAAAGTTAATCAATAAGAAGTTTTTAATGAGCAACCTCCTCCTTCTACTTGTCGAAACGAATAAATACCTTCCAACAACATTAACAACAACAACAACAACAACAACAAAATCTTCTCTATGTATAAATTTCCCGTTAAAACATTCAATGACATTCGTAGAGTGAACTTTGTCGCTCATTTGTGATTTTTTGTTTATATTTTGTTTTCTTTAATGTAATCCGGATGAAACAACGGCAAGGTATCGTAAGATGAAGGCAATTCAGTTAATAAATCATGATTGCAGAAAATGTCATTGGCCATTTTAATAAACATTGAGTGTTTGTCTTTTGTCACTTTTGACCTCTCATAACAAACCAATTCGATTTATGATCATCTGTTGAACTAGCAGCAATATTTCTTTCTAAACATCTACAGCCAATGACGTCATGGAATAAGCCAAAGAGAAAAAAAGAAAAAAAAGAGCACAAGAAGTATTAGAAAATTACACATGAACTTCAGCAAGACGAAGATCATGTGCAACAACCACATTGGAGATAAGAACACTAAGATCGAAATCGAAGACACAGAACTCGAGAGAGTAGACCACTACATCTACCTAGGGCAACGAATCTCCATGAAACCCTCAAAAGAAGAAGAAATCAAGCGAAGAATCACACTAGGATGGCAAGCCTTTGGCAGAGCTAGCTCAACCTTCAAAAATAAAAAGATCCCATTAATCCTAAAGAGAAGGGTGTATAACCAATGCATCCTCCCAATAGTCACTTATGGAGCTGAAACATGGAACTTAACCAAGAAACAGACCCGTAAGCTGAGAACCATGCAACGTGCACATGAAAGAATAATGCTGGGCCTCACATGGAGAGACCACAAAACAGCACAACACATCCGGGAAAAGACAAGAGTTAGAGACATCATAGAATCCATAAAAAATCTCAAATAGCGGTGGGCTGGCCATGTTGCAAGAATGGCTGACAATCGATGGACATCACGACTCACAACATGGATTCCCCGAGACCATATGCGCAACCGAGGCCGGCAAAATATTAGATGGAGAGATGAACTAGACAAGTTCAGGAAGTACTGGCTCCGGGACGCCCATGATAGAGAAGTGTAGCAAATCCTGGGGAAGGTCTATGTCCAACGACGGACGCTAAAAGACTGATGATGATGATGAATGATGATTTTCGATCCAAGTATAAAAACTGCTGTCTCATAAATTGATGCCGGTTGGGAAAGAATTCAAGATTAAAAGTGGCAATGGTACAAGAATATTAGACAACCATTGAACATCACGACTTACGGCATGGATTCTTCGAGATGAAATACGAAACTGAGACTGACTAAAGAAAAGATGACATGATGATTTAGACAAGTTCAGAATGTATTTACTTAGTTCGATCAAAAGCAAAAAAAATGACAAACTTCTGAGAAAATCTATGTTTAACAACAAATTTTGAGAGGCTGACTATTGATGATTATAATTATGATGGTAATAATGATTTGGGAAGCGTTGTCATCTGCTTACCTCTGAAGGATGAAGGAATCAATAGCGACCTCGAAAGTCGTGGGATGTCTTGATATCTGTGTCCGAGGGATGACCAGTTGGCGTTTGCTGGGTAGGGGAATGCCATCTTAAACGGGTGTCCGAAAGTTAGTAGGAGGATGCGTTAAGAATCATATTTCGAGAAGATGTTTGAATATAAGGCATCTAAGAGGTGAAGGTGAGGGTCTGCCATAATTTGAATGAATGTCGTAATTAGCAGGTGTCTTAAAGGTTAGGTCAAGTCGTAATCAGTTGGTGTCTAAATTAAAAGATGTAGCTATACTATAATCTGCAAGTGTCCGAGAAATATGTGCATGCTGTGATTAATGGATGTCTGAAAGGTGAAGAGAAGAACAAGCTTTGATAAGTGGGTGTGTCAGGATGGTGGCATGACATAATTAGAGGGTGACGTACATTAGTTCATATCTTGACGCGCAATTGTCCTGGAGCTTGGCTGCTGCAGGGTCAAACTTCTCCCCCACTTCTATTCCAACTGTAATTTTTTCGCTGGAAGTTATTCAAATGAGAAGCAGATTATATATAATGAAATATTCTGAGCGGCCTATTCAATTTGTGAAAAAATTCCACCACCGCCTGTTTTTATTTGGACCCCAACCGCTAAGTTATTTTTGAGTGCCCATCTCAACTTTCTCTCCCTATATACTGGGGGGGTACTATAAACAGTACTAATACTGTACTTTTTACTTCCTTCGTACAAACACCACCCTTACTAGAAATCTTGCTCTTACGAGTTTGTATTTCTTCAACGGTTATTTTCCCTCGCTATTACATTATAAGATATTTTTGGCCACCACCCCCCAGCTTATACCGATACCTCTATCCCTCAACCTGGTATTTAAGCAACTAAGTGTACGGTCAAATACTATTGTGAGACAAGTTATGCTGTTTGTGACAGCAAATATGTTAGACATAGCAACTTCAAAGCTGAAAAGTCAATTATCGGCTTCCTGAAATAGTCGATCAGGTTTTTCTGTATGTTTTCTTTGGAATTCTTTCATCCTCCTGAAAATATTTTCCTTTCTTTCCCCCGAAACCTGCGTCAGAGTCTGCTAAAAACTGCACAATATGGAAACGGAAATTACTTTTGCGATAACATATGACTGAAAGAGACATAATTATCAACCTAAAATAACTGATCAACCCTTCAGGTTGGACGGTACTTCTTACTAACACACGTGAGAAAACTTTGTAAGTATTTTTGGATTTGCTTTATCTTGTTTGTTTTTCTCCCTCAAGTAACATAGTAAATTAGTTTTTTTTCTTCTATTTCTTGATAAATGGCGTTTTGGGTTAATTAACTTCTGGCGTGAATGAATGTTTATTTAGAATATTGTCAAATCAAATGTGAGGAGAAAATTGGACGGACGCGCCTCTCAGCAATACTGCATCACAAATATTGTAAAACTCAAGTTAGAAGATAATCATCGTTCATAAGGTGTTCAAGATCATATTCACTCGTTTTTGTTAATTTTTAATGATTATCAAATAATTGAAATCAGGATTTATTGAATGAATTTATAATTACTGTCCGGACTGAAAGGTTCCAAAATGTTGAAAAAGGGTTTTCTGGAAAAAAAATCACAATTATTTTCTGACTAAAAATGAGCATAGACATTTTATTAGATACATACGACCCTATCTAAATAACATTTTTGAAAGTGAGCCAATCTCCCAAGCTAACAGTAACTGCAATGATTTATCCGGATAGTCAAACTTGTTTAAGTTTATCTTGGTGGTTTTCAATCCCTGCTTGAAAGACGACGACGAAAGTCCGAAAGAAAACAACCTATAATGAAAATTACTGAATCAAGTATCATTTCAATTCATCCATCATCTCCCTAATAGCGTAATGACACATCCACTTTCAACTCACCACCGCTCTTTCCTCTTTTATCTTCCTCGATAGAAACTGTATTTCCGCTCAAAATCCCCCAGTCAATGACTGCAGTGAGATAATTTATTTTCTCATTTAAATCCTGTCCCTGTAGCGGCATGTTCTCATCTCGTTTTCAGATATTAATGGCAAATGTCTTGGAGGGAAATACATCATTCTTACTTATAATGCAGACAGGAGATTTATCTAAGACTAAGAGAAAAAGAAAAAACTGGTTTGATTTGTTTTCGTTAGATTGTAGCGTTGGGCAACAACCATTTTGTTTGGGTTCTAATTTTTCTCCAACGAACAAAATTCAAAATGAACAAAGACTGGTCTGGTTAGTCACTCTGGGAAAAATGGCATAGATCATGTATTTTGACAGTTTGCCCTGTTGAGGGCGATGAATTGATTTTTAAAAAAATAGTTAATTAATGAATAAGTATTTTCTCCCACCTTCTGTTGGGTAGTGATCACTAAAACGCCTGATGTTCAAAGAGTCAGCAAGAATGCAGCCAGACACAAACCAGGGGATCAATTTGGGGTCAACTTACATCGCAAACTGAGCCCCAAGATTAAAATCTATTTAAGATGCAAATTTTCACAAAAAAAGATAAACGTTTTCTCAAGACATATTGAGTAAATATTGTAATTTTCAGCACTGTAGCTCTGGTGGTGCAGCCTGTACGTTTGATACATACATACATACATACATACATACATACATACATACATACATACATACATACATAGCCAGGCAGGTGAACTTAAAAACAGTTTTGGTGACGGTCTTGGTTGACTGTTTCTAAATTGATATTTTCGCTTCTCTGTACGCATACCAGTGCTCAAGAGTATTTGTCGAGTGCTTATGAAGTTTCATAGTTTAAAATTACTTTTCAAATCCTTTTCTTTGTACTCGTGTTAATTAGGGGATTAGAAAGACCTTCCATGATGGGCTTCATTTAATGGGATCAAATTTGCTCTGCTTTACTTGACAAGTGCATGCAGGTGGACTTTGGGAAGGTGAGAGTGACGTAGCATTTAAGGGCAATTGGTTGGTCGGGTTCAGAATCTGTTTGGGATGTCACGATTCAATCCCCTCCCCTCTGCAAATTATAGTTAAATACTATGATAGACTAGGCATTTTTGCTGTGGTTGGTAAATAGTCCAGCAGATGGACAACTGTGAGGTGGTTGGATACCAACTTTGGAACCAATCGTCTCGGGCCAAGTTTACCTTCTGACTACATCAGTGAGATCGATGCGGTATTGACTGGTTATCGGGGCATCTCCAGACGCCAGGAAAAGTCACTGAAGTATCGTTCTGTTATCAGTCGAGACTTGGCTGTGAACTCTGTGGAATTCCAGTCTCGCCTTCTTCTCTGAGGTTTGCAAATATGACGATTGACTTAGATCCAATCGCTATTTTACTCCTAAGTGAATAAGGGATTGACCCCTGCCATTCACAGGGTCATCAGCACTGAGACATACGATTCTCCGATATAATTTTCCATGTTGCTAATGTCTTCGTCTCTAGCAGCTCCTCTTGACAAAGAACCAAGACACAATGACAAGGGAACCTGGTGCGCATCTGTCTCTTAGTCTGTATATGCAGCTTTAATCAGAAAATGAACATCATATCCCAATGGTATTTCCAGCCTTAGTGATGGGTACTAAAGTCTAAATATGTCTATCTGCATGTGACCAATGATTTGGTAAAATAACTGAAAGACCGTTCGTCGTTTTCTGGGAGTAGGAATAAATTCTCTATTTCTTTATTCATGAAATGTCTTCAGCTTGACCATGGACTTTTTGAATATCTGTATCATTGTCAATTTTCTGACCAAAGAAGCAAGTTCAAATGATGAGGAAGGGGTACTTTGGTAAGATTCACAAGTGGTCGAAAAAATCGATGAAATTAAAAGTCTTTTGTATTTCAGTTTTACTAATTATTCTATCGGTTTTGTTGAATTGGCATCGATGAGACAAAAGTGTAATCACTTTTTATTACAAAAGATGAGAATCCTAATTAGTGTCTTGAAACAAAAGAGATGCAGAATAGTTCGTAGTTATGGGATAATGGCACTCAAAAAATTATCCTTTTTATGTATTGTATTTAAACAACAGAAAGAAAGTTATTATTTTTTAAGAAAGGAAGAATTCAATTTACAAAAGAAGAAAAGAAATCTATTGCCGGTGAAAATTTCCAGTGAAAAATTCTGCATTTAAAATGCATAAAAAAAAACGTCAAAACTGGCTACATAAGTTTTCAAGCTGATCTATTTGTATGTATCACAAACACAGACAGAACTCACATTATTTTAAAATATATGACTTTGTTGTTGAGCTTCAAAAATATACAGAGTGTAAGTGCTGTGTATCTTATGTGGGAGTTACTTTCCAGAATCAATGGAATATTGCTAGATGTTGATGTATATAGATATATGAGTATATGATTATTCTCACGTACATGGTATGATAACTAAAGTTTACAGCATACAATTATTTCTGAGACTATTATGGTGTTCTTTATGATTATTCACGTAGGAAATTTATCACCACTAAATTCATAATAATTTATAATTGATTCCGTTTTTATAATTGAAATAATTAACAATTACGTCAAATAGATGACATCAAAGTGACACAGAACTTAAACATATCAAGTGCACAACTGGTGTCCACGGAGAAACATGAATGTCAAATAGAGCAAGTATTATTGCTAGATGCGTTAGCATCTCTTGTATCGATTGTCATTACTCACTGATTTGGGTAACGGAATGTGAGTCACCTGTCTTGCTCAATATTATTAATTTAGATGTTTTTGATCTAAATCTGGATGGTTTTGGTTGCGTTTAGATGTCAGAAATTGCAATTTAAATCACTTAAAGAAGAAATATTTTTCATTTAATTTTAGGTGATAACAAATATCATTAATAATGAATCAAGTAATATTTTGTTAAGATAAACTATGATGATTACTGTCTTTGCAGCAAATCTGGGGAAACTAGATGTTTCTAGGTGTTTAGAAATGTTTTTGACTCAAATTTGGGTGTAAATATGAAAATAAAGTAGGGAACACTGCTTTTGTTTGATTTCCACCCAGGAGAAGTACTGACTTGCTGACTCGTTAGTTCCAATTAAGGATGGATTCGGAAATAAGATAATTTTTTGTTTTGTTTTTTAAATCTCTTATTCCAAAGTTTTTCCGTCTGGAAATCTCAACCACATTGACGTCAGAAGGTTTCTATTCGAAATGCAATACTGAATTCAACATTCGCCTACATGATAATAACTGGAATCCATAAGACTGATCCTAATATCCACTGTTCTAGCTCTAAGGAAAAAAATTACGTTTAAACCAACACTTCTCGACTTAACACGTAGCCATGACTTTAGACAACAAACATACCCCGAGAATGATATTCGGAAACATTTCATTTCAGCTACACTTAAAAAAGAAATGGAACAGTTTGGAAAAATTGAAATACATGACCGTAGAATAGAAATTCTTGTTTACAAATAAAGATTTGTGTAAGGAATTCTCTGACCATGATATGTTCTATTGCAACTTCAGCAATTGAAATACTATTAGTACATAGCAGCATATAACGCAGTAAACCTTAGTTTTACGGATGACTGATGAATTCATGTAATTTGGTGTAAAGCATCATGTATTTTACTGATTATTCATAGCCGTAGAATGATGGCCTGAATCACAGTTGCAATTATAAAAAGAACGTCACAAACATCAAAATTGAGGCAAAAATCTGTCAGAATTAAAAGAGACAAACTTTGCTACTGCAGGGTTAAAATCTACGTAAACTTTTATTCCAATTGAACATTATTTTCGTAACGTTTGTAGAGTATACATTATGAAACGAATTCGAAAATATATGAGAATTGTCAGTTTAGCTCATTTGACTAGAGAATAGCCTACTAATCATCACTCGTGATTTCAAATCAATGTTAATCTTATTTTAATCTTGGTTCATGTTGATGTAATTGATTAGTTTACTCCTCCTGGCTTTAGTGAAGATTGGTTTTTGCTCTTGTTACGGGTTGGGTGAATCAACTCCATATTTGAATTGAGTTTGACGAGATTGAGACGATGGAAAACGTCAATGGTCCAATACGACCGGATTGGTGCAGAAACCAATGTTTTGTAAGGGAAATACATTTTTTAAAAAAAGGATAAATTTAGCCGTCAGTTTTATAGACTTATTTTCTTCCTGGCGCCAAAAATATTTCAGTCGAAAATGTTTTGAGAAAATTAATAGAAAAGATAGCCAGACTAAAATCAATTGAAAGATTGATATTTGCACCAAAAGAAATTATTGAAGAAGAAAAAACATTTAAGGAAGCAAAAAAAAAAAAAAAAATGAAAAAACAAAACACTGTTTCTAGACATGCAGACGTCTTTGTCAAAGAAAAGACGCTACAAATCTTCACCGAGCCATTGTCATTTAGTTAAATCCTACTTTTTAAATGTTGGCCAATTGAAGACAATTCCAGTTGTGTCCGAAAAGGACATTTTCATACATTCCTCTTTGATACTTAAGCTGATTAATTGAAAGAAAGAATTCGTAAATCATTGGAAAGAAACCGTTGTATGCTTAATGAAAAAAAATCTACAGTGAGTGCCAGAATTATCCGATACATTGCAAAAAAATCCATTTAAAAATACACGGATTCGAAATCGACAGAATTCTGGACAAGAAATGCAAAAATCAAAAAATATTGTGACGAAAATGAACATCCAAAAGTTAAGGTTTTAAAGTTGACATGTAAATATTGGTAATAACTGGAGATGCAAAGGAAACCATAATGGAAAAAATATAGATTAATGTATAGATAAATGAATGAATTTTATTGTTTTGCTACAAAAAGATTATCAGTTTTAAAATTTTCTTTCGTTCAGATTCAAAAGTTCATAAACATTCATCAGGAACAAGATGGGACTCTCAAACTAAACATATTTCAGTTGTTAGCAAAACTCACAGTAACATTGTTGAATCATTCGGTCATATTTATTGTCAGGAAGCCAAAAAATGTAATATCAGACAACAGCCTGAAAGTCTTCTGCAGACAACGGTAGAATTTTAATATATTTTCTTACTTCACCTTTAAACATGATTATTTGACAATATCGTTAAGTTAGAAAGAATCCCTGAAATTCACAAATTCCACTGAGCACGAGGCAATCCGTATCAAACAAACAGAATGATTTTAATGAAATTGAGCAGCAAACAATGAATTACTCAATCGGATGTCGTGTACAGAAGTGTGAATAAGAAGTCAAAGAGTACAAGTAGCAATCATTGATATAATTTGCAACTTCTCAGTTTATACGAGACAACAAACATAAAGTGAAGGAAGAGATAAAGCGAACACAAGAACACAAAATGAGCAGCTCAATTGTGTGTACACGTGTGTATTTTTGTTGACTGCTTATGATATAACTACAAATACTACTACTGCAGCTACTTTTGCTGAGATGTTAATCTAACTGAATACACAATGAATACAAATATCCACTAAACCTTGCACTGATCTCTACAGTGTTAACTTAGGCACCGTCGTTCACCATGTATAATCCGCATTTACCCCCAAAACCTTGGGCTGAAAGTCCAAGTGCTTATTATCTATGGAAACATAATTGTCATACATATTTGTAAAAACGAGATAATGGATTTTTCATTCTGGATGGAAATCAATCGGGATGTACAGATTCTCAATAGACGCGTATTATAGATGGTGAATTATGGGATACCGTTAGCAAAGTAACAAGGATTTACCAGAAGAACTAAATGACACGCCTGAGTTGGAAGATGGCCAGGTGGCATCAGGAGATTATGGATCCAAAGTCATCAAAAGCCGATATATTAGCCAACGAGCTTAACGGGGACTTCCTAAAGTCATCTTATCGACTTCTTTGGCTGTTAATGTTGAGTGCACAGGCTAAACCAGGAAGATTACATATATTCCTGGAGGGGGGGAACAAATCTGGTTAGTCACTTAATAGAAACAAAACAAAAATTATCCTCTTGATTTATTATCTAGAAATCACTAATTCATTGTATGTTTTTTTGAAATCGAAGGTTATTCTCAGTCGTTATGATTGTTCATACGTAAATTTAATCCAAATTTTGTTGCCTAAAAAATCTTATCTTCAAAACTCACCCAATACACGAGTATGAACAGTAATTCTTTTTGTTTAAAGTCTTTCAAAGGTTTTGTTTAGTTTTAGTTTTTCTTTCAACACACAGACTGAAATCTTTTTTTGAGAGTTTAATTATACTGTACAACTTTTTGTCTCTTTTTTCCTCCTGGATAATGAATATCATTTTCTGATTGATTATGTCTAAAAAAAAAATATTAGATATAAATTACATCCTTCAAAAATTGATTCTGTGACCAGGTCAGTGATTACTTGAAATCGATTTATTTTCAATGGTATAATGGGTGAATTGCACATTTTTAATCGCACAAAGTGAAAACAACAATAACATAATAATGGCTCTGTCCAGACCCCTGAAGCAAAGATTGAAACTAATAATAGCCGTTTCTTATCGTAATATTCGGACAAATACAATATATTTAGAGGAACAAATCAAACTCAGGATTACTGGGCAGAATTTATTCAAATTCACAAATGTGTTATAAAAGTGAAACATGGGAGTTTTACACTATAAAATCGCACTGACAATTATGATGATCGCTGCGTTGACTCGATTGCACAACCTTTCGATCATTTTATTTCTATCGACGGTTAACAAAGGTTGCAGAACAATCTCATCACATTGATACTTTTCACACTTAAACAACAGAAGAAATAACATTCATTATCCAGGAAGAAAAATTGCGTTGCATGTTGCTATCGCACTAAACTTCCATTCCGTTATATCTTGTTTTATCATGAAAGATCTTTGTTTTTGTATCTCTTTTGTTTGTTTTGAGATAAGAATTACAATCAAATCGTTTTTCGTTTTTTCATTTCAGATTGGATATTTCGATTCTTTTCCTGATGTAGGACGAAGCTGTACTTGTAACGATAACTTTTTTCTCACTGTGGATTCTCCACTTTGTAACTGATGACATTTGATGTCAGCATTTTTTTTTTCCACTGGAAGGATCGGATTAATTTTTTTCAAATAAATGTTATGCATTCAACATACATCGCCAGAAAAAGAATTGATTGAAAAATCCCTCAAAAACATGGTGAACTCTTTCATTCTTTTGCAAGAATTCACCAAAGGAATTTCCTTTCTTTCAACACGTGCCAACAGTTGATAAAGTGATAGATTTCGAAATTGTTCTTCCCTTTCGAGGTTTGTGGCGGAAAAGTGGGCTTTCCATTCGTTATTCAGACTTTGGGGGTCACGAAAACCAGTTCTGATCTCCCCAAAAGATTTCCCCTCGGGCTCTTTCATGCCTTAATAATCAAGAGGATCCAAAAAAGTACGAGTGCAAGAAATAACGTGGTATGTGGAGCCAAAAGATACGCAACTGAAGTCGTAGCCATATAAGGGTACAATTACTTTAACTTTATATATTGTGTAAGACGAGCAAATTAATTTAATCTGCGAGTTGAAGGAAGCGGAAATGCTTAGATGTGAAGGTTCTGTACGGAGAAGAAATCTTACGCAAAAACCGGGCATGTTTTCAGGAAATATTCCCAATGAAGACTCAGCTTTAATAAAATCTCTGTGATCTCAAAGTTTCACAAACCAATCATTCATTTGCTTACGTCAACACTTAATTTTACAGTCTTTCTTTTTTGTTCTTCAACTTATCGTCTTCCAATCTTTATGTTCGTGATTGATCATTTCTTCTTCATCCGTTGATTGACTTTAGGGAATCAAGATTGATTGATCTTTGTTACGAGATCCAAGAAATGTTGGTGTTTCAAGTTTTTTTGTGTTGATTCTCTTTGTTAAAACTAATTCTGCCAAGAATTTCTGAAACACATGCATGAAAAATCCAAGTCAATACAGCTGGCCTGTTCTGTTCATTCATTTATGACACTGTGCAACGCAATTTTTCTCCCTGGGTAGTGAATGTCATTTTTTAATTGCTCAATTATAAAAAGAAAATAGTTATCATTTAATTCAGAATTTGCTTTGGTTGAAATGATTGTGATATTCAAATGTAGTTGTTTTTGTTATTTCATGTCATTCTTGTTCCTGTATAGCGAGTATTATTTTCTAAAAGCTTATGCACAAAAAGCTTTTAAAAAGTGGCTATCATTCCCTTCAAAATATATTTTTGTTGCCAGGGTAGTGATATCAATGTCTAGTTGATTCTCTTACTTTATGTAATGATAAATGAAGTAGAATGAAAACCAAGATCTGAAAACATCTTAGGAAACAATTGATCCAATTTGAATTTAGAAAATGAAAGCAGTATGTGATGGATTGCAAACTAATCCAGCTGACAATTATCACAGTTCATCATCCATTGACAGCTTCAATATCATGTCCTTGGGCCAGAATCAGATATAGTCAGCAAAACTATTAAATGGATTTGTTTGAAATCTGGCATAGACAGATATTTTGACTTCAGTATGATAGCTGTAAATTGCAATTGAAAAGAAAAATATATCCAATGAATTAAGATATTATACTACATAAAATTCGGTGTTGCTTATCTTCAATTTCTTTCAAAATAATTGTGATAATCTTCATATGATAAGCATACCTTTAAATTATATCCATAGTATAATCTACTTTTTTCTTATGAACAATGTGATGTTTTTGGTTTGCTGTCAATAACACTCGAGTTTCTCTCTTGGGAGAGAAGATTCTACAAATAAAAATACCTTCTGTCAAACTTTTTAAACAATACCATCGCCCCAGTAAATGAATTTAATATTTTCCTGCTATTAAAAAACTCAGTATGAATGTAAAAAGATTCAACTTGAAAAAAAATGAATCAATAAAATACTCAGAATTAACGACTTTGTAACAGAATGGATCGACAATACACGAGATCCCAGAGGATATTTTGTTGGTCTGCTACAATTGTATAAGATTGTGAAGTAAACATTTTTTAAAAAACCTGAATTCCTGGGTCCTTCAGTGGTTTTTATGTGATCTCTTACGTACACTCTTGCAAAGAAGAGTTCTGGACCGGACATTGTGGTTGACAAATTGGAACTAGGGTTTTGATGTGAAAAGTTTTGAGAATATAATTTTAAAGGTTTCAGAAGTATCTTTTTATAACATAACCAAAACATTGACCCTTTGCTTTGTTCAACACACACACACACACACACACATATACGCATCCACACACACACACACACATATACGCATCCACACACACACACACACACACATGCATACACACACTCACACACATTGAAAGTTGATGGATACAGTTTCAATCCTTTTTTCATCCCTTAATTATACGACCCAGTGATATGGGTAATAAATGATTGGATGACTTTCTTTTTTTTAGTTTTTTTTTTTAATCTGTTGTTCTTCCATTTGTGGCCGTATTTTGTTTTGTTTTATGTTGGCCCTTTTTCCTCACTTCTTCCTTTTTTTTGTCTTTCCCTCCACATCTCCGATTTCTGACCCTTTTTTTCCATTTTTCTCAGTTACCTCGCACTTGCAAGTTTCAAAATCGATTTCCCTTCAAACCACTATTTATGATGAGACTCTATATTTTAATTCAATCTATTGTTTTACTTAAACATCAATACTATCATTTTTATGACCCCCTCCCCTATTTCAGACAACTTCATAGAGACAACAATCCTCAGGGGGAAATGTTCGACTCTTTGAGTTCATTATTCGTTCTTAAACCATAACAAAGCATAATAATCTCAAAGACTTTTTTTTGGTGTTGGGGTAATTTAGTTTAGATCGATAATCTAACTGGAAACA